>ML813106.1:8993-45839 GCA_009831015.1 Picea engelmannii
ATAACCTCTTCCGATCTTGGGAAGAGGTTATGAGGGGATCGGCAAATCCCGATTCTTGTACTCATGTGACATGGGTTCGATACCCTTTGGATACCACTATAACCCCAGGTTCTCCACACAGCCCACAAGAATGGAGCACAAGTAAATCGGGGTGAGAATTGAACTTGAGACCTCCTTTACACATTTCCTTCCATTTACACGGCACTTGCCAATTGGTCTACACCCCTGCAAGCAAGGGGGGGGGCATGTTAATTCCTACATAAAATCCCATATTAATCATAAAGCCCCATGTTAAACCCTAGATATTGAATATTACATTCCAATTGTGTTGTTGGCTAGACCCTTTAATGGTAATTTTAACCTTTGTCTCCTATATATATATAGCAAGGAGACCTAGTTTTAGAATCATCTCATCTTGTACATTTGTAAAAGGAGGTTTCCCTCTTGAAGATGCTTCACATTCATTCTTCTCTCATTCTCAAGGTGTGGAGTTATTTCTCTTTCTCTTTTTATGTTATTTGGGTGTTTGGTGCATAACATAGGTACCAATGGATATTCAAAATATCCTTATCCCTCCCAGTAGTAGGAAAATGTGTCATTCATTCCATGACTCCATCAAGGGTTATTTCGAAACAAAGTTGTCCATATCCAAATGATAGTATATAATTGTGGCAATTTACACATACATTCACATCCTTATAACTTTTTCGAGGGGCAATTGATAAGGTGTGGAGTTATTTTTCTCTCTTTTTATGTTATTTGGGTGTTTGGTGCATAACATAGGGTAGTAATGGATATTCAAAATGTCCTTATCCCTCCCAGTAGTTGTAAAAAGTGCCATGCATTCCATGAATCCATCGAGGATGATTTCGAAATAAATTTATCCACATGCAAATGATAGTAGATATTTGTGGTAATTTACACATACATTCACATCCTTGTAAATTTTTCAAGGAGAAATTTATAATCAAATGGTTAATATCCGACCAGCAATGGAGATTTGTCACAATAAAACACTTATGATAATTTTTTCAAGTGAAAAAACATCACACCTCTTAATCCATGATGATCATGGTACCAAAGTTAAGTAAGTGAAACAAATCACAAAACAATTATGAAAGGGGCAAACCTTTAGGCCTACAAATATAATCCTCAGCTCCCATAATATAGCCACACTATGTTAGTTGGGTTTAGCTTGGGTGGTTGGAAGGAATGTGTGTTATCATCCCCACTCGGGTTCAATTCTCGCAAGTGACATGTTGAGCTCTTAACAAGTATATTCTTGCATTGGCTTCAAGCCTTATTGTTGATTGATTTTGTACCTTGAATAATCTAGGGTTTACCCTCAGTACCATCCTTTAAATGAAGAGAATCACTTGAATATTTATTCCTCAAACTTTGTAACCTGAAAAGAAAAAAATATATATAACTAAACTACCTTCAATCACTAAAAAGAACACATTAACAAAAACAAGCAAAACACAAAGTAACCTAATTATTATTGCAAACCACAAAAAGTATTTTTTATGAGATTATATAATACCTACAAGATAGCATTCTCTTGATCATGATCACCTATAAATAGAATAATTCACCTAATTTTTTTAAGGAGAAAGGACATGCATACATTACTTAGAGGTCTCTATCTTTACAACACAAAAGTTACAAAGGGTATGATGTAACTTTTAGGATTCACTTATTAGTCTCTATTGGTCACTCTAGTATATTCAATGAAGACTTCTATAAAGGTTTTAATACATGGTTGATTGTTGAAGTTATACTGCATGTCTCTAGGGAATTTTTTGAATATTTATTCATGATTTTTTTAAAGAATAAATGTTGCATATCATCGTTAAACTTGGTTTATAATTTAATTTATTATTGGGGTTCTAGGTTTGAATATGAACCTTCAACATGATGGTGCTTCATCTAAATCACTAAAACATAATTTAATTTATAAAATATTAAAAAAATTATTAAAAATAATAAAATTTTCACATATTTTTACCCAACACTTTTTTAACTTTAACTCTTAAAATAATTTAAAATAATTAAAATTAAAGATAAAATAATGATTTAGACATAGTATATTTCTCATAAAATTGGAGTACCTCATCACATGTGACTTCTATCTTTCTCATAAACTTGGAGTACCTCATCACATGTGACCTTCTATCTTAGAATTTACTTGTCATACTATTAGAGCATGATCTTAAATGATTTCAATATGAAAAACATGTAGGCATCATCAACAACCATGATATTCCATATATATTTTGATTTTACTTGTCATATTCATGCACATGGTTTGACCATGACTGAAAATGTTTTCCATATGGAGGCACCACTGACAACCATGATATTATATCTCCACCTAGGAAGTTACAAGCAATAAAATTGGATGATAAATTGAAAACATGCGTGTAAGAACGAGTTTAAAATGGAAAAAATGTGTGGCTAATAAAATGCAAGCACTCATCACCACAATCCTCCATAAAATATAGGAAGTTACAAGTCAACATGGTTAACAAAATTTCAAACATGTGTGAAAAAGAAAAATTAAAAATTAGATTTATCCTAGTGTGATGGTGAGAGTTAAACCCAAAATGATGGGAAATAGAGGTGAAATGTGCATTTCATATTTTTATCTCTATTTTCATTTCATAAAGGTGTGTAATTTCTAGATAATTTAGTTTGTGGAGGAAAGTATGGAAGACAAACAATATTATTGTATGCATGGGGTGAGGAAAGTATGGAAGACAATAAATATTATTGTATGTATGGGGTGGTGGGAAATTAATGTGGGTGTCAAATTGAGTTTTGCTAGAGGTGTATGATTGATGAATTGTTGTGGAACTTTGATTAGTATAGATAATATTTATGTGGACTCATGGAACTTTGATCATATTTGCTTGTGGGGAGTACCATATGGAAAACCTATTTGACAATGGGTATGATAGAAAGTGCATTGCTTAAAACAACTTTGAACAGTTGTTCAATGATCACTATCCTCACCAGATAGTACATAACCTATAAGTATAAAGTAGGTAAATTTCATCACATCCAATTTATAATTTATAAGGTTTTTCTTCTTTTGATTTTTTGAAATAAATGATGGTCTAATTTGGATAGGAGAATTCAACATGGGCACTAATTTTTCAATATGAAAACTTTACAATCAAAGTGGGGGGCTTGATCAATTCTACGGACCAATTAAGTACCTATAAAAATAGACAAAATCAAAATCATCAATAGGATCACCTATTACCTTGAAGAGGTTTGTGCACCATAATAATGTGATATTCTCAGTATTTGTTTGTTATGATCCAATGCCTTAACATTGATTAAAAAAAAAAAATTACAATCCACTTCAAGGGGGAAACCTCCTTGTATAATATGTTCACTTCATAATACAATAAGAGATGAGATAAGATGATCCTAATACTATATATATATGAGAGAAAGGGGTACAATTATGATAGAAGGTTACAATGAAGGGTTCTAGACGACCTACTAGAAATGTAATAATTCAATATCTATGGATTAATAAGGGGTTTTATACATAGCATGGAGATTTATCTGGGGCTTAACATACCCCTCCCCTTCAAACAAGTGTTTTCCTCAACACCTGACTAACCATGGGTGCTTATGCACAAAGAACTCATCTTCTCATGTCGCCTCTTCCACTAGTAGGTTCTTCCATTTGATAAGGTACTTTGTAATTGATCGATTACTTAGCTTCTTTCAAAGGAAAGGGGCCTTCCTTATTGCATTAAAATTTCACCAATTCCATGGCATAAGGCATCACACTCTGCAATAAATGTTTTTGTAAAGTTAGGTGTGGCCAAGATGAGAGTTGTACAGGTATCCTCTTTAAGTTTTTCAAAAGATTTGGTTGCTTTTTCGGTCAAATAAAATTCTTCCTTCTTTAATAATGTTATTAGAGGTGTTGTTATTTGACCATAGTTCTTGAAAAAATTGCGGTAATATTCTTTCAATCCTAAGAATCCTCAAAGTTTCTTCAAGGTTTTGGGAATTGGTCATTCCCTTGTAGCTTTAGTTTTGTTAGGGTCCACTTTTACACCTTCATGAGATACAATATGACCCAAATATTCAAATTCTTGAACCCCAAAGGAACACTTGGAAGGCTTTGCATAAAGTTGTTCTTCTTACAATAGTTGTAATATTGTGTCAACATGTTGCCCATGCTCTTCCTAATATTTGTTGTAGATTAGTATGTCATCAAAAAATACTAACACAATTTTTCTAAGGAAGGGCTTGAAAATAGAATTCATCAAGCTTTGAAATGTTGAAGGTTCATTATTAAGACCAAATGGCATAACCAAAAACTCATAATGACCTTCATGTGTTCTAAAAGATATTTTAGGAATGTCTTCCTACCTCATTCTGATTTGATGATATCCCAAACGAAGATTCAACTTAGTAAATATTTTTTCTTCATGCAATTCATTTAGTAATGCATCAACAAAAGTGATAGGAAACTTATCTTTGATGGTCATTTTGTTTAGTTTTCTATAATCTTGACACATATTCCATGAACCATCCTTTTTTGTAACCAATGCCATTGGTGAAGATAAATAACTTTTGGTATGTTGAATGATGCCAGCCTCTAACATTTATTGGAGCATGCACTCAATCTCATTCTTATGTGTATATGGATACATGTAAGGCCTAATGTTAGGTGGTACACTTCTTGGTTGAAAATGAATAACATGGTCATGATCTCAAGCAGGTGGAAGACCCTTAGGCATTTCACCAAATACCTTGGAATGATTTTTGATATTTATTTGGAGATCTGATGGAGCAAGGGCTATAGATGTTTGAACATCAAGTGAGAAAAATTGTGGAATTACACTCTGGTGTCCCTTTTTGAGTAATGTTTCCATATTATTAGATCTTATCACTTTAGAGGGTTTCTCTTAGATACCTCTAAGCTCAATTTCCTTTCCATCTGAGGAAAATTTCATGAAAATATATTGAAAATTAAATTCCATTGTTCCCAATGATTGTAACCATTGGACCCCTAATACAACATCGACACCACCCATTTAGATAGAAATCATGGGGCTATCCATGAAAAAAACCCCCATGTTGAGATTAATACTATGGAATTTCCCTGAACAATTTATGGTACCTCCATCTGCAATCATTACTTGAAAATATGGTGCAGGATATACAAAGCAATTGAGATATTTTGTTACCTTGTAATTGATGAAATTATGGGTAGTACCATAATCAATCAATATGGTTATTGTTTTGTTTTTTTTTATCTGTCCTTGTATCTTGAGGGTTTGTGGAGTATTTATGCAAACCAATGCATGACAATATATCGTTGTAGTAGTCTCTTCTATATCTGGATCTTGTGGTTGTTCCAATTCCTTATGTTATTCCTCTTCACATTATATGTAGAATAATTTATTCTCACTTCATTTATGCCCCTTACTATACTTGTTGTCTCAATTGAAACATAGTCCTTTTTCTCTTCTTTCATTCATTTATTGAGGTGTTCACCTTATCGTTTGAGGTACACTTCTCTTATGAACCCCAAAATGATACATGGTCCCTGTGTGTGCAACAATGGTAGACTTGTGTGTATCCTTATTCTTGGCCTGAATATGACGAGCAGATTGCATAGCTTCCATAAAAAAATTAGGGTGTATTAAGAAACACTCATGTTTAATGTCCTCTTTTAATCCACCCATGTAAGCTTGCAACATTTTTTCATCACTTATGTCATCCACCCTTGTGGCCAATACCTGAAATTCTGAATTATAATCTTCAATATACCCTAAGTGCTTGGTTCTTGTCAATTGATTGAAGTAGTCATGTTCCAAAACTTTCCCATATTGTTCTTCTAAGTCACTTGTAAATGAACCCCAAGTATAATGATAAAAAGGAGGCTTCATTTTTACTATCTATTGGTACCATTGAAATGGTTTTATCTCAAAGTTCAAAATTGCTATATGAATCATTTTCTTACTATCCATAATATTATGTAGCTCAAAATATTTCTCTATTTGGTTTACCCAGGTAGAGACCTTTGTTCCATCAAAATTCTTTAATCCAATCTTAGGAAGGTTTAATTTAGGACCCACACCATAATTAACTCCACTATTAGAGTTAAATACACTTGAGAATTTCTTATTGTCAACAAGTTGTTCAACATAACTACTACCTTTATTTTCACGAGTTCCTGGAATTTTGATATCTTCTTTACGAAGTTTTTCATCTAGAGTTTGAATGATCAAAGAAGACATGGAATTTTGCAATTCCTTCATATATTTTTGTATTTCTTCCTTTTTTTCATCCATCTTCTTTTCCATCTTGTTTTCCATTTCAGTGATCATCTTTTCCATCTCACGACAAATCTTGTCGATTTCATCTTGAGTCATGGTTGAGTTTTCTATAGGTTTAGCTGATGAAGTGAATTTTGGAGGATACTTTGGAACCATGTAAGAATATAATAATTCTCTTATTTCCCCTCTTTATTACAAATTTTGGATCACAAAAAATAGATCTTCCAATAAAAAGTTATGCCAATTGTAAGTTACGTACCTTTTATCCCTTAATTTGGAGTATGTCTTCCTGGCCAACCTTCCTTCTAATGTATTTCTGAATTTTTGGCCCCTATGAGTCTAAAATTTCGACTTCTAGTAATATGAAATTTCTTCTCTTCAATGCCACATTTCTTATCAAAATTGGATGTGCCAAGTGGAAGTTAGGGTAACTTCCCCACACCTTGCTGAGTTTTGGAATTTCTAGGAGAGTGAGTGTGTACAGCATGCCCTGCACAAAATATTTGATATCCAAAATGAAACTTGTAATAGAAATACTACATATTGTCCTATTTCAAATGAAACTAGTCTCATGCAATTTGGATTCTCTATGAATAATTTATGACTATTTTACCTTGAACACTTGTTTAAGACTAGTTAATAGGACTAGTCAGATACCCTATCTTACACAGGGTTTATCTCCTAAATTATGACGACCCGGAAGATGAAATTTTTACCACAGATACCTTGATATGTCCTATGAATATCCTCCACTTTTCACGATATGAATCGTCTCAAAAAAACAATTATAGTGAAAATTCTAGGGTGACTTTCTTAGAGAAGAAAAACCTTAGGATTAATTAGCTCTGATACCAAATGTTATGATCCAATGCCTTAACAATGATAAAAAAAAATCAATAATTATAGTCCACTTCGAGGGGGAAACCTCCTATTACAATATTTCCACTTTAGAATACAATAAGAGATGAGATGAGATTATCCTAATACTAGATCTCCTTGATATATATATATATAGAGAGAGAGAGAGAGAGAAGAAAAAGGGGTACAATTATGATGAAAGGGTGCAATGAAGGGCTCTAGCCGACCTACTGGAAATGTAATAATTCAATATCTAGGGATTAATAAGGGGTTTTATACATAACATGGGGCTTAACATTGTTTTGAACAAAACCCTTAGTTTTTTTCCAAACTGGGATCGAAACTCTAGGACATATTTCCTTGAGTATTCTTAATAAAGATCATATATGGATGCACTAAGATACAAACTCAAGCTAGGTTTGGAAAAAACCCATGAATATACCACTATACCAAAATTAAAAGAAATCAACTTGGATCGTTAGTTCAAAAAGATTTTTGGAAATGGACGTGACAAGAAATAACAACACCCATTATAGAAAGAAGTTTGATTTGGAAAATGACTTAAGATATAATCCTCTCACCAAAGAACACTCATAAATATTTTCTCACAATAAAGACCATAGACTTAAGTGTTGAAAATATGCCACAATCTTCTCAAAATGTTAAA
The DNA here is from genome assembly GCA_009831015.1 of Picea engelmannii. Lineage (NCBI taxonomy): Eukaryota > Viridiplantae > Streptophyta > Pinopsida > Pinales > Pinaceae > Picea > Picea engelmannii. Next base: position 16,836 of record ML813106.1, read on the forward strand.
ATGATCCAAAGTAATAATTTCATCTCCAACTTTAGAAGGAATAAATGTGGCCTCAAGAACACCATTAATGGAGTGTGTGACCATGAATCTCGAAGAAGTTGAGAATAGGGTGGGAAACCACTTGTATATCTGTGGTTTTGCAAGGGGTTTTAAGATAAGTGTACAAGATTGGGAACATATTTACTATTTTAAAAATGATTTAGAGTTAGAGCCTGTGATGTTGTCTCTAAGGATAAGCACTAAAAAATATTGAGATTGTTATAAAAATGATAAAGAGATTGTGGATCTAAAGTGAACACTTCGTAAAAATCTAATCCAATGTAAACCTTGAACAAAAAATTTAAATTATAAATAGAAGTGAATCCATGACAAAGAGAACAATAGATATAGTGATCTTAAGAAAAAAATCCATCAATAATGAATCCAAGATGATGATGCAAAAGACTCATAAGTTGTATATATTTATACACAATTTAAGAGGTTGGGGAAACTTCTCCCATGAGGGGTTTATGGTCCCACATAAATGATTAGGTTACTCTTAGCCCCCTAGAATAATTTAAAATATTGTTCACTATGTTAGTTATAAAATCATAACCTAGTAATACAATAATGAGGGCGCTTAGCCATATTTTCAACCACAAGTGAAGATTTACATCATTTAAACACACCCCATTAACCTCAACATTTGGTGATGGAGAAAGATGATAAATTAAAAAAGGAGTAGGCATACCCAACTTAATAGAGGGACAATTGTAGCTATAATAATAGAATGGGTTTGTGATGACCCATCTCAATATAAACGTGAAAGAGCTTATGAATACCCAACCATCATCATCATAAAATTACTCAACTCCTGGAGAAATGCCACCATTGAACTACTCATCATATGGGGGGATGTGATATTTAATCTATCCATCTGATAAATGAGTGGTGTAAAAAATATAAATACAAGATAGATCAAGTACAAAAATGTGTGGGCATACCCAACTCAATGTAGCATCAGTTGTAGTTAGAAGAAGAGAGAGTGGGTTGTGATAACCCAACTCAATACAAAGGTGGGCCCAATAATCTACAAGAAGAATGTTTCCACCAAAATACTCATTTATTGGAAAAATTTGTCATTAAATTACTCATCCAATGCATGAGGGATGGAAGACATCCCATCCATATTTCACATCTACTGGAAGAATAGTGTCTTTGATCTTCTTATATGAAAAGGTGTTAGAAGGAAAATCATATAAGAGAGAATAGATGAGAATACACAACTATAATAACATCAATGAGAGTTGAAATGAGAGTAGTAAGACCCAAATATTTATTTATGAAAGAGCTCAAACACATCTTTGAATTCTCAAAAACATTAAGGGAGTGGGTGTGTAAGTACCTAACACAGATACCCCTGAGAGATCACTGCTAAAAAGAAATCACAAACATGTCCTAAGGGCTTGAACACCCTTGATAAAGATAAAATACATAGGGGAGTGGGTGTGTAAATACCTAACACGGATGCACCTAATAGAGTGTATCTCAAAAGGAATCCTGAATGAAAGATAAGAATGGATTTATAAATACCTAGCTCCACACAAAGGGTGGTTGTGGACAAAATATAAATAAGAGTGGATGTGTAAATATTCAACTCAAGTACAACCAAGGAGTAAAGGAAGATGAAATACAATAGAGAGTTGATGTGAGGATATCCAACTTGAAAGCACGGTTAAGCATAGTTGAAATAAATAAGTGAGAGGGTTGATGAATACCCATCTCAACATAAGGTTGGTTCTATGCACAACATCCTCCCTAAAGATGCATAAGGCAAAGAAGAGACCTTAGATCGCACCTTCCCCTCTTAATGTTGAACACATGACATATAAATATCAAACCTTCCCAAAACACCATAGTACCAATACCAACATAGTTCCACAACTTGATAAAGTTGGCCTCTAGATGAAGTTTAAATGAAAGAGCCACTAAAGTATGTTGGTTAGTGGAAGGAGAAAATAGGGTCACAAGTTGTTGATGAGACTAACACCATTGATGATAGGGGACCCATGAAAAACCAAGATCATAGTGGAAAAAGACAATATTTATGTGAAAAAATGAATGATATTGCATACAGTATGTCCAATAAGGACAAATATGATAGTGTGGAAGACAACAATCCACAGAAAAACGTTGATCCACTGAAAGACATTGAGAATCATCCATAGAGTCATCAATAAAATAGAGTGGGACTATCCTTCCAACATGTGAGTTGAAACTTCATCCAAGGTGCTAAGACAATATGTCCAATAAGGAAAAATATCATAGTGTGAAAGACAGCAATCCACAAAAACATGTTGATCCACTGAAATACGGTGTGAATGATACATAGAGTCATCAAAAAAATAGAGTGGGAATATCCTTCGAACTTGTGAGTTGAAAATTCATCCAAGGCACTAAGAGGGATCTCCTTCACAAACAAGTGGCTATAGGCTTATTAAAGTGACTATGAATTACCACTAGAAGCTGAGTAAGCTTCATATCACCTAGCACATCATCTAATAGGGAGGTATCGACCCCTAAAATACAAAGGATGTCTCCAACAATGTGGAGTTGATACTAATATACCATATTCTAAATTAAATACGGACCAATATTCAAAGTACACAACCATATGTGTCTCAAAGAAATAATCCATCTAATCCAACAAAAGTAAGTCCTCATGAAGACCTCAAGAAAAAACAAGTGTCCAAGAAAGATTTGAAACCCTACAATACAAGCTAATCCATAACCCTAGTTCCACAATGCTAAGGGAAAATTCCACTAGTCAATAGTCTCACGGATCTGACAACTAACCTATAAAATTATAGTGTTGAGTAATCCCATGGATTGAATATGAGAGGTGCCCCTCCTAGAATCCCAAAAACTAAATCTGACAAACCCTAGATCCACAATTCTTAGGGTAATGACTCTAGCCAATAACCTCCCAGATCACCTTCAAAGGGATAATTCTGAAATCCCTAGTTCTGCAATGATAATGCCACCAACAAGAAACCTTGGAAAAAAATCCCTAAAAATCAATAAAATACCACACGATACCAACATTGTTCCAAAAATAATAGGGAATTTTGGTTGAAAAAGAGAGAAAAAACCAAAAAAAGACCAAAGAATGATGGAAATGGTGGTGGAGAGGGATAAAAATCATTATAATCTATTTCTACCCAAAAGGAGAGTTGAAAATACCTCAATTTCATACTTCTATTACCCTAAGAAAAAGACAAAAAAACTCTCAAATAAGGAGGGTGCTAGTGAAGGAGAAGGTAGAAAACCCCATGAATTTGTTGCTATCCCAAAAAGAGTATTGAAAACCCTTATTTTCAAACCTTAGAAAAACCTAAAACAACACTAGATTGAGAAGAAAGAGTCAACATTAGCTATAATATAATTCCTACAACTTTATTTGTCCCTGATGAGGGGTGGAGTGTCGACCTAAAATGTTGGATGTTTCAAAAACTACGCACAATTCAATATCTAGATTTTCCAAGCATCATGATGACTAACTCTGAAAACCTACACACTTAGATATCTATGTTGTTTGGTAAGAAGAAGGATGGAAATTTTCAAACATGCATCAATTATAGGATGTTGAATAAAGTAACAATCAATAACAACTACAATTTTCTAGGAACAAATGTCATATTTGTTCATCTCAAAGGGGTGAAGGTGTTCTCCAAGCTAGACTTGAGATTTGGGTATCATTAGATAAGAATAGAAAAGATAACATACTAAAGACTACATTGATAGAAAGATATGGGCACTACAAATTCCTATATTTAAATTTTTTGTTGATGAATTCCCCCACCATCTTCATGACATTAATGAATGATGTGTTCTGGAAGTACCTAGAAAATTTTTTGATAGTACTTATTGGTGACATCATGTTTTACTCTAGGCATGAGGACAAGCACTATGAACATCTCCACCTAGTGTTGCAAAATATGTAAGAAAACTAGTTGTATGCTAAGCTAACTAAGTGTGAGTTCTTCAAGAAGGAGATCTAGTATCTCGAGTACATCATATCTAAAGAAGGACTAAAAGTGGATCCCAAGAAAATAGAAGCTTTATCTAGTTGGTCAACCCCAAAGAATGTAGTTGGGGTAATAATTTTCTTGGGATTAGTTGGCTATTACTAGATATTTGTTGAGGGTTTCTCGAAGATTGAAATACCCTTGTCAAAATACAAGGAAAAGGGTTTAGGTTCCTACGAAAAACCCTACATGAGGAAATATTCCAATAACTTAAGAGACTCATATTCTCACCCATGTTGATACTTCCTTATTTTGATAAAGAAGTCCTAGAGTTCATCGATGCTAGTGGTGAAGGCATTGGAGGATTTATCATGTAGGAGGGGAGAGTAGTAATCCATGATTCAAGGAAGTTGAATGTTCATGAGAAACAGTACCCAACTCATGACTTGGATCTCCTTACATTAGTACATTCCCTAAAGGCATGGTAGCATTATTGGATCGAAAAAAAGTTTGAACTATGAACAAATCATGAGATTTTGATATTTTTATGGACTCAACCACTATTGAATGTTAGCCAGTGGTTTTGGGTGGAGTTTCTAGGAAACTATGACTATGACATATTGCACATAAAAGGGAAGGAGAATTTGGTAGCAGATGCCTAGAGTCAAAGATGACATATAGGAAAAATATCCCAATCTTAGTTATATTTGTGAATGGTAATCAAGAATTTATCCAAAGAAGATAAGTGGTATCAATAAATATGCCAATCTCTATTGAGAAATCAGAACTAGATAGAGAAATAAGTCAAAAAGTATGAGGACCACCATTCGGCCAAATATGGGATAATATTATCGAGGAATTGGATTTATATACCATATTAGAAGGACTTAAGAAAGCTAGTGTTCCATGAGGCCCATGATGCCTCCTATTTTGGATACTTGGGATACCAAAGGACATACCAAAGTACAAAGTATATATACTCGATTTATGTACCATATTAGAATAACTTAAGAAATCTAGTGTTCCATGAGGCCCATGATGCCCCTATTTTGGACACTCGGGATACCAAAGGACATACCAAAGTATTAAGAATATGTACTATTGTCCAATATTAAAGATAGATGTTTCCACTTATGTGGCCATATGCCTAGAATGCTAGCAGATAAAGGTAGATCGTCATCATTTGTCCATAAATTTGAATCCCTTGAGTATACCATATTAGAAGTAGGAGGAAATATCAATGGACTTCGTTTATGGATTACCAAGTATTTCTAAGGGAAATGACTTGATATTGATATTAGTCAATACTCTGGTGAAGATATCACATTTCATTCTAGTCAATTCTACTCATTGGGAATGTGATATTGCTCAAATATTCATCTAAGAAGTAGTGAGGATACATAGTGTGCATAAATTGATTGTGATAGATCACAATTTGAAGTTTATTTCTAATTTTTTCTAAATATTATTTTGTGAACTACAAAAAAATCTAAGTTTCAAAAGAGCTTACCATTCGGAGATAGATGGACAAGCTAAGAGAGTCAATTGAAGTCTGGAAGATATGTTGTGAATGTATGTGATGAATCAACTAAGGAGTTGGGAAGAATATGTCCCCTTAATGAAATAATAATGGGTATCATCACTCCCTCAAGAAGAGTTTGTTTGAATCCTTGTATAGACAAAAGTGTAATTCCCCAGTCAAATAAGACAATCTGGAAGCATGACTATCTCGAGGATGTGGCATCCTATAAGAAATGGAAAGTATACTAAAATGTGTACATTAGATTCTAAATACTACCCAGTATAGGGAGAAGAGTTATGCAGATAAAAACATATATAAGCAAAGCTTCAAGGTTGGAGATAAAGTGATCCTTAGAGTCAATCCATAAAGGAGCTCTTTATGCCTGGGGAAATGGAAGAAATTAACATTGATATATTGTGTACCTTTTGAGATTTTGGAGTAGATGGGTGTTGTTGCTTATAAATTGGCCTTACCATCATATGTGAATATTCATGATGTTTTCCATGTATCATTTCTTCACAAATATGTGCCTAATACAAACCATGTTTTGTATTTTGATGCTATATCGATGAAGGACATGGGGGAGTTTCTCACCAAACCCCTAATGATCGTCAGTACTAAACAAAAACAACTATGCAAAAAAGTTATATATTAGGTAAATGTACATTGGTAACATTACTCAAAACAAGATGACACGTGGGAATTCGAATCAAATATGAGGAAATGTTATCCTTAATCATTTAATGATGACACAACTCTTGAGCCATAGCCCATTTTATAAGGAGGGGATTGTAACTCCCATAGTACATGATAGTAGTTATGTTGATACCTTGTTTATAGTTGATAATGATTGTTGTGATGCACCTTATGATGCTTGATTAGGATATGTTGTTTTGGACTCATTATCCCATTGACAATTACTTTATTTCCTTCATGTTAATGAGCATGATTTATGTTGAGCATTAGTGAGTATGATTTGTGTTGAGAATCGATGTTGATTTATGAGCTTTAATGAGTATGATTTTGTTGTGAATTGATGTATCCTTTCAAATTTAATACGTCCACGAATAGTGTCAATGTATGTGGAATATTTTGGATGTACTACATCTATATTTTTAATTTCAAGAATGATTTTGAACCAAACTAGTTTGGTTTCAAACATTGAAATTAAAAATATGGATGTGATACATCCAAAAGATTCCAAATACATTGATGTGTCCTTGATGCTCCATGAAGTTATGGTGGCTCGTGTTTAACACACACACACATATCGTTGTTCTTGTAAATTCTAACCTTTTTGCAAGTTGTGGCATTAATAAAGTTGCAGAAATTACATCCAAGGGAAAGGGGCTCTTGTTAAGTGAGGTTAGCCAAATTAATCTTAGTTCCTAGGGAGTCTAGGTAGGGGAAAAGTGACTTGAAAAATATACCTAAAGTAAACTAGGGTAAATAGTCGAAGGTGAATGAGTTGTATTTAACGTTTTACCCACTTTATGACACTTGTATTTCTACCCCTAAGCCTAATTTCGTGCAATGTGTATTATAGTAGGGGGAATGGGAAGGCCAAGAAAAATTCTTGGGAGGGATTTGTTATCCTTGATGTAATTCCTTCCGCGATACCCACTGAGCATGCACACTTCTTCAGAACATTCAAAAATGAGTTGGGTAGAGAGCACAAGGGGATGTGATCGGTTAGGGAAAGTATGTGTCTTATGTGGGTGGGCAGGAGCATCTTGGGCACACGATGGTGATGTGCAAAACCAAGGGGGCACATGCCCTACTTCCATTGTGATCGATGATGGAGACTTGGGTTGTGTTTGGACAAGGACAGGGCAACTTGGGTGTGTTCCCAAGGAGTGGACTCATCTATCCTTGGTAGCATGGGTGAGTTGGAGAGGTTCAATGAGTCCATTGGTACACCGACGGAGAGTCATGTCGATCAACATAAGGAAGAGCACAAGGAAAGGGGAATGCGCCCAAGGATGGGGCATGCTAGTCCAAGAGATGTGATGATTTATGGATGTAGGGCTTCGTTTTGGCACACCAGGTCCGTAAAGGGGCACATCGGTTTGTTTGGGTGCACCAAGTCCACAAAGGGGTGCATCGATTTGTTTGGGTGCAATGGTTCGTGAAGGGGTGCAACACACCCAAAGGATGCAAAAATTCACGATGGTGAAGCTTGGAGTCCATATAATAGAACAAGGCACACAACCAAGAGCATAAACAAGTGAGCAAGATAGGATACAAGAATTCAGTCTGAGGTGGGGTGCACGAAAGAGTCTTGGTGTGAAAAATCCGCAAGTATGGATAGTTATATTATATGGGAAGAGTCATGACACTCTACCCATCTTTGTAACTGATATAATAGTTCCCTCTTTACATTGTATTGTATATGTTTTAAAATATATTGAAAGAATTTGGGTATTAGGCACCGTTGGTGCCGACCACACTATACATGTGTCTCTTGTGTTTTGCATGTTTTTTTATGTATGCCAGAATGACTAAGTGTTAAAGAATGTTAACAATTGTCTAAGTATATTTTTATCCCCAACTCTTAGGGATAACTAAGGAGATGATGTCTCAAGGCCCTTAGGTTGTAGACATGGAGTATCGAGAGACAGCTTGACCAGCAGTGTCCACTTGCATAGACAGAGACCCACCTCACCACCACAGCTCCAGGTTTATCACGACAGTATCCACCACATCAGCTGGCCTCTGGAAGACATTGGGTCTTTCTCCATGAGGTACAATTCAGGTATTATGGTGAGTTTCATTTCAATATTTGAGGCATTTGAGTTTGTTGCATCTATTACTACTTTTGATTATGTGACCTTTGCTCGGACATTATGCAATTTTCCTTGTTTCACTTTAGTGGTTGACATTGTGCCCTAGTAAATGCGTCACCCTTAGGGATAGGTATACTATTGGGAGGTCCTTTTTGACGAGACATCATCCAATTCCCAACCATACTTGTCACTTTTCACACTTCATCCCCTCATATCCTTACCTTTTGGGTTTTTCGGGTGTACTGACCCAAGAAGGGGTTGTCCCTCACTTCATGGGAAGAATGGGTTGAAGGCCCAGAGGCTTGTGGTTGGAAAAAGATAAAATCAAAAACATTAACCTTCTATATGATTTCCTAGGGATCTCGAGGACAATGAAATGTCTCTCTTAAGAAACTAATGGGACCCATAAAATAATGACTAATAACAAAATTCCAACTAGGGAGGAGCATGTGTGGGAACTATTTGTATTGCTTAGGTAGAAGCCCCACACATGTTTCCAACTTAGGGAAGCATGATGTGACCAGGGTAGAGTCAAGGTGGGAAAAAAATTTCATGCCTAGGTAGAATCCCCAGCTTGGATTCAACTTGGAAACATCCTAAAAGAATAAAAGGCGATAAATGGGCTTGGAAAAAGGTTGGATTGAAAATGAAGGTGCAGCACACCCTCTAAGTGAGACACAACAATCCCCTTGTATGTCATGAACCCCATGCCAAAAATTATTCCCCTCATCCATGACACATCATCCAAATGACTTAGAAGGAGGTCCCCTTAGGAAACACCCCTAAACTTGAGGTGTGATTCACCCAATAGGTCATTTTGTCAACCCTCTCATACCTAAACTTGGTAAATTGCATAGGGTCTTCGAGCATTAGTTTATTTTGATGAGGTGGTTTGGATGTACTTTCTTAGATGTCTCTTTTAATGATTTTATTTACTCTTCATGATGCATTTCACTTGATATCCTTGGAGGGTGCATCCATTTGTATTTGCATGACCTAGGTGATGGACAGTTTCGGAAGAACAAGCCTAGCTTGGGCTTCCATGGGGCTTGGAGCCCACAGGTTGGATGTCAAGGGCCCACATGCTATATGATGAATACATGCCTTTGGAGGCCTAGAAGACATCATGGAGGACCTCACCTAGCTCCTACCACCCAAACAACTTGCCTAAGGAGGCCAAAACATCACCTTGGAAGGATTGACGTCATATTAGCGCTAGGGTTCGGTGGTGGTTGAGGACACTTTGTACGTTTTGGAGGAAACAACCCATGGATCGTGGAGGAGAGGCTTGGATAGAAAACACTTGTCCTTTGGAGGCCTAGCTCACCCATATCCAACTCAACGACTTGACCTAAAGTTCATTTTCTCTAGTACTCCTCTTTTCTAGATTAGTTTCATTTTTTATTTTGATGTATATGGATGAAGGGTGATAGAACCACCCTAGATTTTACAGTGTGATGTTTCAATGTAGGAATAGGTCTACCAAGAGATGTTATGGTTCCCATGCACTCTACGATGAGCACATGTCCCCAAGTATGATCCATATGTTGTCCCCAACTCCTAGGGATAACTAAAGAGATGATGTCTCTAGGCCCTCATGTTGCATAAATGGAGTATTGAGAGACAGTTTGATGAGTAGTGTCCACTTGCACAGACAGAGACCTACCTCACCACCACAGCTCCAGGTTCATCACGATGGTATCCACAACATTAACTAGCCTCTGGAAGACATTGGGTCTTTCTCCATGAGGTACAAGTCAAGTATTATGGTGAGTGTCATTTCAATATTTGAGGCATTTGAGTTTGTTGCATCTATTATTGCTTTTGATTATGTGACATTTGCTTGGACATAATGCTCTTTGCCCTGTTTCACTTTGGTGGTTGATATTGCACCCTAGTAAGTGGGTCACCCTTAAGGATAGGTATGCTACTGGGAGGTCCTTTTTTATGAGTCATCATGCCATTCCCAACCATACTTGTCACTTTCCACACTTCATCCCCTCATCTCCTCACCTTTTGGGTTTTTCAGGTGTACTGACCCAAGAAGGGGTTGTCCCTCACTACATGGGAAGAAGGGTTTGAAGGCCCAGAGGCTTGTGGCTGGAAACATATATGGGACCTGTAAAAGAATGACTAATAACAAAATTCCAACCAGGGAAGAGCATGTGTGGGCACTATTTTATTTCTTAGGTATAATCCCCACACATGTTTCCAACTTGGGGAAGCATGATGTGACCAGGGTAGAGTTAAGGTGGGCATATTTTTTCATGCTTAGGTAGAATCCCCACCTTGACTTCAACCTAGAAACATACTAAAAGAATAAAAGGCGATAAATGGGCTTGGAAAAAGGTTGCTTTGAAAATGAAGGTGTAGCACACCCTCTACAAAGGAACCCATAAGTGAGACACAACAACCCCTTGTATGTCATGAACCTCATGCCAAAAAATCTTCTCCTCATCCATGACACATCATCCACATAACTTAGAAGGAGTTCCCCTCGGGAAACACCCCTAAACTTGAGGTACGATTCACCCAATAGGTCATTTTGTCAACCCTCCCATACCTAAACTTGGTAAATTACATAGGGTCTTTGAGCATTAGTTTATTTTGATGAGGTGGTATGGATGTACTTGATTAGATGGCTCTTTTATTGATTTTATTTACTCATCATGATGTATTTTAATTGAGATCCTTGGAGGGTGTATCCACTTGTGTTTGCAAGATCCAGATGATCGACAGTTTTGGAAGAACAAGACTAGCTTGGGATTCCATGGGGCTTGGAGCCCACAGGTTGGATTCCAAACACCCACATGTTGGATGATGAAGACATGTCTTTGGAAGACTAGAAGACATCATGGAGGACCTCACCTATCCCCTACCACCCAAATGACTTTCCTAAGGAGGAAAAAACGTCGCCTTTGAAGGCTTGACATCATATTAGGGCTAGGGTTTGGTGGTGGTTGAGGACACTTGGCACGTTTTGGAGGAAATATCCCATGGATCATGGAGGAGAGGCTTGGATTGAAGACACTTGGCCTTTTGAGGCCTAGATCACCCATCTCCAACTCAACGACTTGACCTAAAGTGACAAAAGTTACCCAAAAGGAGGGTGACGCCATGTTTTAGGGTTTCTTTTATGTGAAAAAGTATGAATTAAATAATATTATTTTGTAAAGGGGAAAGACAAGGTTTGTTGACCCTTTACCTTGTGTTTTACCCTAAATTATGTGGAAAAACTATTTGTTATAGGATTTGTATAAATATATATCATTTGGATCTCATTTGGATCATAGCTCTCCCATTGTGAGAAGCCTTCCTAGATGAAATTTGTGCCCTCTTTGGGAAATCTCTATCTCTTCTGTTTTTTTTATTGTTTCTTCATGCTATTGGTGGAAGAAGTAGTGCGCTACCTCTCTTGGAGCTAGTTTCTTGCATTTGTGGTGGATTTATCTTGGTAAAAGGAGGTTTATCTTGTCATTACTTGGACTAGGTAAGGATTGTATCTTGTTGTTTCTTCATTACTTGGTTACAAGTTTGATTTTCTATATTTCTTTGGGAGTATAAGGGTTTACAGCCCCACCATATATGTCATTGTTGTATTGAAATAAGTTGTTGCTTGAGGTTTTACTAGGAGAAGTAAAAGGGTTTACACCCTCCTAGTACTTCCTAGTTAACATTGCTTGCCTTGGGGAATAAAAGGGTTTACACCCCCAAGGAGATAGAAATTGTTATATCTTTATTCATTTAACTCCATAACCCAATAGCTAAAGGCACTAGTCAATTGCATTGGAGAAATAAAATCTTGCATTGGTAAACGTAAGATTTTGGAATTTTGAGATTGTCTAAATTGGAAAGTGATATTTGTGCCTAAGCCACCTTTGATCCACTAGGGAATCTTGCTCCTTGGAGTTCCTAATGTTATAAACTTTCATATTCAATCATTAGGGCTATAGAAACCCTAATAAAACTCTCTTAATAACTCACAAACCAACCATCAAAAGTTGCTAAAAGTTTGCCCCTACCCTCTACTAGTCTTAGCGCACTTTTTGGGTGGATTGTTGGCAAGTTTTGTTGGTTGGTCTCTTTGATGTAACAACTTGAATGCTGCATACATAAGGCTGCAATTATATCACTGCAATATTATTTATTACATCCTTATTTCATGCTAAAGTCTTTCTCTTTCATTCTTGAGTTAAACTAGTATTTGCTAGCTTGTCTCTTGCTTATTTAACTAGAATTTTAGCAACTTTATTTGCAGCTATTGTTATCATTTTATTGCTAATATATGTTACTGTTTATTGCTGAAATTAGGGACAGAAATCTTAACTTGCTTTTCCAACATATTATTGGGCTTGTATCTTTGTTTTCCTTGTGTCTCGGGAAGGTACAATCACTCTTTGGTGGGTCTTATATATAGTGGCACATCTTCTACCATGTATGAGACTCTTTTCAATCCCTTTATACCTTCCATCATTGAACTATAGAGGGGGACTTCTTCATCTCTTCATTTTACATCTCATTCCCCATAGGGTCACTGGGATTCCCCCCTTGATTTGATCACTTCATCTCTAAAGTGACGGGAATACCTATCTAAGGTGACAGTGGGTAGGTGTTCTTATAGTTGTCACCATTTTATGGTTTGGGTCGGGATTTTCCCAAACTACAACTTGTACGATAACATATACAATTGAGTTGCAAAAAGTAGGAGTGTGACTCATCTATAGCCTAGAATGAAGTATGGGTATGCTCGACGTGAAGAGGTGTAGTCCATGTGAAGTATCCTTGGTTGAGCTAAGCTACCAAGTGAGGCAGGTCATGGATGACTTAAGGTAGGTTGATTCAAGTGTCTTGTCATGACCTGAGGCAGAGGAGACTTGGTTGGAGTGGCGAACCAAGATCTATGGGGACTTGGGATGATGCACTTTGGAACCAATGGGTGGACCAAGGGGCTCTCCGATATAGTCTGTGAAGGATGAGTATAATGCAAGTATCTTGTATTGTGATTTTGTTTGTATTTTTCACTTAATGTGGAAAGAGCGGCAAGGTCAGTTTGCAAAAAGATACAAAGGATTAGTGACTTGGGTAGAAATCTTGGCATCCAAGACCATCAGTTGTTTTTTGTGGATCTGGTTATCAACAGAATAACAGTGCAAGCTCTGGTTGACTTAGGGGCCTCGCATAATTTTATGAATACATAGGTTGAAAAGAAGATGGGACTTAAAGTTTCTTCATGTGAAGTTGCGGCCAAAGAATTAAACTTTAAGGCAAGGGCACCAACTAGTGTTGCCTCCTTAGTTCACATTCAACTTGATAAGTAGGAAGGTTGAGCTAACCTCACAGTGATTCTTATGGATAACTTTGAGGTGATTATTGGGAAGGATTTCCTTGGGAGGATGCATTTGGTCCTCGTGCCATGGATGGACAAGATGGTTATACTTGGTGAACAGAAGGCTTGGGTTTTGAACACAACTGCAAGGAAGTATGGTGGAAAGGTGTAGCATGTGTCTACACTAAGTATGAAGAGAGTAGCAAGGCAAAATGGATCACATATTTATGTAGTAGTTGTTGGGGAAGTTAAAGAGGATGAAGTGGGGATGCCTATTCCACCTGACCTCATTGACTTCTTGGGTAACTTTACGAACATAATTATAGATGAGTTTCTGAAAGTACTCCCACTGTGACACATTTTGTACCATTGTATAGAGCTAGATCATGGGTTTCAGCCACCGACAAGAGATCCTTACCAATTGTTTGGGCATGAGTTGGAAGAGTTGAAGCAACAATTGATAGAATTGATTAACGTAGGTTTTATTCATTTGTCCAGTTCACTATATGGTGTCCAATTCCTCTTCCAAAAGAAGAAGGACACTTCAGTGATGAGGATGTGTTTGGATTACCGAGCATTGAATGAATTGACTGTGAAGAATCGATACTTGTTGCCTTTAGTTGTGGATTTCTTTGAAAATTTGTTCAAGGCCAGAGTATTTTCAAAGCTTGACTTGCAACATGGGTATTATCAGGTGTGGATTACAAATGGATATGAGGTGAAGATAGCCATGGTGACAAGGTACGAGAACTATGAGTTCCCAGTGATGCCTTTTGGGTTGTACAATGCCCCCGCAACCTTTTGGACATTGATGAATGACGTTTTGTGACCATTTTTGGACAAGTTTTTTGTGGTGTATTTGGATGACATCGTGGTGTAGAGAGAAAGTATGAAGGAGCAAAAGAAACATTAGGCACAAGTATTTAAGGTGTTATGACATAACTAGTTGTTCTTGAATAAGTCTAAGTGTGTTTTTGGGCAGACTGAGATACCATTCTTGGGGCATTGGATTGCCCATGGATGCATTCACATGGACCTTGCAAAGGTCAAGGAAATAGAAGATTGGGAAGAGCCACAGACAGTTCATGATGTGAGAGTCTTCCTTGGGATAGAAAACTATTATTGCAAGTTCGTAGAGGGATACTCGAATATTGTTGCACCGCTGACTAACTTGTTGAAAAGGGAGAAAGCATGGAACTGGAAAGAGAGATGTAAGTCTACATTTAGAGAGCTAAAACAAAGAATTGTCATTTCTCTTGTGCTGAAGCTTCCAGACTTTGAGCAATCATTTGAAGTGTAGATGGACGCATCAAAATTTTCCGTTGGAGGATTTTTGACACGGGAGGGAAATTCAGTTGTGTTTGAGAGAATAAAGCTCCAATATCATGAATGTAGATACCTCATTCATGAGAAGGAGATGACTGCAATAGTACATTGTTTGCAGACTTGGAGACATTACTTGTTGAGAAAGTCATTTATCATGAAGACAGATAATGTTGCAACAAGTTAGTTCACGACGCAACTGAAGTTGTCATCGAAGCTAATTTGTAAATTGTTGTGGATATTCCACTAGAACAGTTTGTCACAACAGATCTAATAAAATTTGAAATATTTACTATTAAGGTTATTTTTCCTTTAGATCTCCAGAATATTTAGTTACTAATTTTTATGCTTATGCATGAAATAGATAAAATACGAAAAATGGAGAACAGTAAAATATAACCACACAATCCACAAATAAACACAATATATGACCTAGGAAACCTAATAAGGGAGAAAACTCAGCTAGAAGGTGAGGTTGCTCTGCTCTCTTTTCTCTAGTATAGAAATGATGCAAGTACAAAGAAAGAGACACTCTTTGTAGAGTTTCCTTTGGCCTATGGCCTGTATGGCTACTACAGAATCTCTCCTCCTCTGTTATGCTCACAAAATACAATTCTCATATGTTCTACTTAGTTATGGAACACGATAAAATGAAAAATACTCGAACCCGTTCTCCTCCTAGTGGCCCGATATTTAACATATCTCGATAGCCATCTAAGGGTAGATTTTTTACTTCCTCAACCCTCAATTGTGATAGGGTTTTGGACCTTCTAGAATATTCTTTAAATTACACACGTGGCTAGCCCCATATGCATGAGTAATGGGGGCTGACATGGCATCCTCTTGTACCATGGTGGTCAACATGGTAGGTCAATTTGCGGGAGGCATAACTTTTGCATATGAGATCCAATTGATGTGATTTTTTCATCGTTTGAAAGGTATCGATGTGTAGAATAGATTCATGTGATCCAAGATATATTGGATATTTTTTAACCCCCAAAAATGTTGTTTGATGCCTCAAAATGGACCTAGAATATTCTGGACTCCAATTTCCCAAATTGGGACCTGCCACTAAAATGGCCCTGCAAGCTAATTCCTCCAGTTTTTTCCACTCTTAAGGGATTAATATAGATGAAAAAAAATATAATGATCCAATCTGAATCACAAGCAAGCAAGGTGGCATGATTTCCTCATGGATTTTGACATGACCATTGAGTATAGGTCAAGCAAGCTAAATGTTGACGGGATTCCCTGAGCGGAAAGAAACAACTTGCAATCCTAGAGGAGGAGGACGAGTTTCATACATTAGGGGGAAGTGAAATTCATGTCTTGGAAGAGTTGCACGAAAATATCAAGGAAGGGTTCAAGCATGATCACATAACAAAGAACATCATGAAGCAGGTGAAGGATGGAAAAACATGGAATTTTTTAATACGCAATGGACTGTTGTATTTTGGGGAACGAATCTATGTCCCTAAGTCCTCTAACCTCAAGAGGGAACTCCTGAAAGAATGTCACAACTCAACTAAGCTAGCCACCTTGGATAATGGAGGATGTTGGCGTTGTTGGAGTGAGGATACTTTTGGGAGTGGATGAAGCAGGATGTGGAGGAGTACATTTGCACTTGCCTTGTATGTTAGTAGGATAAGACAAACACCAGAATGAGAGTGGGCCTATTACATCCTTTACCAATTCCAGATATACCATGGATGAGCATCTCAATGGACTTCATCACACAACTTTTAATGGTGCAGGGATGCAACAAGATTTTGGTCATGGTGGATCGATTCTCCAAGTATGTTATCTTCGTTACGAAAAAAATTCCTTGTAGCGCAGAAGGAGTTGCGAAGTTGTTTTTCAAGAACATAGTCAAGTATTGGGGGCTTCCTTTGACCATTGTATCAGACATGGATGCAAGGTTCATGAGTGATTTTTGGACAACGTTGTTCAATATTATGGGGATGAAGTTATTGAATATTTCATCCTACCATCTGTAGACATACGGGCAAGCTGAACAAATCAATGTGCTTCTAGAGGAATACTTGTGGCACTATGTATATGCATATCAGATGAACTAGACAAAATTGGTGGATGTTTCCCAATTCAGCTACAACCTATAGAAGAGTTCAACGATGGAATACAATCCATTTGAGTTGAAGAATGGACAACAACCCACGACTCTTCATTTTTGACACAGGTCTACTATGGAATGAATCCATCAGTTGTGGGTTTTGTGAAGAGTTGGAAGGATCAGTTGGAGATAGCTCACACACACTTGACTAATGCAGCAAAAAGAATGAAAGAGTGGGAATATTATAGTAGGCACGACACAAAATTCTAAGTAGGAGATTTGGTCTTACTCAAAATGAGCAAAGATCGGTTCCCACCACCTAAAGGGATGTCTCCATCTCTTGTGTGGAGGTATGAGGGACCATTCAAAGTTCTTGAGAAGATTGGAAATTTCACCTACAAATTGGAGTTATCGTTCCACGTACAACATATTCATCCTCTCTTCCACATTATCCAGTTGAAGTTGTGTCGAAGAGACTCGGATGACCCAAGTCGAGTTGAGCCATCCATAACCGGCCATGGTTGTAGACAAGCCAAAGTTGGAGGTGGATAAGATTTTAGTGCATCTCATCTTAGGACAGGGAATAGGTCGAGTGAAAAAGTACTTTGTCCATTGGAAGGACAAACACGACAAAGAGTACAGTTGGGAGAGATATGAGTCCTTGTGGAAATATGAGGACATGATTCAAGATTTTGCAGAGGTCACTACAGATCGCAAGTGTAGTAGAAATTATTGGGTTGGAAACAAGTTTAGGGGGGGAGGATGTAATGCCTTACATGACACCCACTGAGCGCACACGCTCCTTGGGAAGATTTGAAGACAAGTCGGGTATAAAGCACAAGGGGATGTGATCAATTGGGGAAATTACTTATTTTATGGGCATGGGAAAGAGCACCTTGGGTGCACAATGGTGATGTGAGAGTCCAAGGGGGTACACTCCCTACTTCCCTTGCAACTGATGATGGAGACTTGGGTTGTGTTTGGGAAAGGATGGGGAAACGTGGGTACATTCCCAAGGAGTGGACCCGCCTACCCTTAGCAACATGGGCGCATTGGAGAGGTTGAATGACCCCATCGACACACCCAGAGAGAGTGATGTCGATCGAAACAAGGAAGAGCACAAGGAAAGGGGTGTGTTCCCAAAGATGGGGCACACCAATTCAAGATATGAAATGATTTATGGGCACACAGGTTCGTTTTGGTGCACAGGATCCGCAAAGGGGAGTGCTAGTTCGTTTGGGAAAAATGGTTCACAAAGGGGCATGACACACCAAAAGGATTTGACGATTCGTGATGGTGACGTTTGGAGTCCATATAATAAAACAAGGTGCACAACCAAGCACATAAGCAAGTGAGAAAGATAGGAGACAAGAGTTCAGTATGAGGTGGGGTGCACTACAGGTTTACGCAAGGAGGTGCGACAGAGGAGTCTTGGTGTGACGAATACACAAGTCTGGAAAGTTTTTTTGTATGGGGCAGAGTCATGAAACTCTGCCCATCTTTGTGATTGGGACAATAGTGCCCTCTTTGAATTGCATTGTATCTATTTTGAAATATAATAAATGAAGTCAGGTATTAGGCACCATTGGTGTCGCCCACACTATATATGTGTCTCTTGTGTTTCACATGTTTTATGTTGTATGTCAGAATGACTAAGTGTTAAAGAATGTTAACAATTTTTTAAGTATTCAATTGAGTTGCACAGACTAGGAGTGTACTTGTATGTAGCCTAGAACAAAGTATGGGTATGTTCTATGTGAATAGGCATAGTTCGGGTGAAGTATCCTTGGTTGATCCAATCTACCAAATGAGAATTGTCACAGTGTCGCACATCCACGAGATTCCAAGGTTAGACTTGAGCATGACTCTTGGGGGCATGACACTTCAAATATTATAAAAAGAGATAGCATGCCTTGTGTGAGGGGGTTAGCTCTTGTTGGATTATTGAGAATTTCTTCCTTGAGAAAGAGAATTGTCTAGATTATGAGTTTATGGGAGTATTCTGATAGATTCTCTAGCCTAGTATGTGTGGGTAGATGATGTTTGAAGTGTATCTGACCAAATGGGGGTACTAATGCTCATGTGTGCCTTGCAATTGTTTTCTTTGGACCCTTAGGATACCACTACAAAGTATGTTGCCTAACCAGCTAAGGGTATTCATTAGGGGCTAGAGTGGTTAGTAAAGTGCTTGAAGAGGATCTCCATTGTTGAGTATGGTGTTTGATTACATGTTAAAGTATACTTTTGGCTAACTGACCTAGACAAATTAATCTCGGAATTGGTCAGGAGCCCTATTCTAGATAATCTATTTATCAAGTTTAGGTTGCTAGCTATGATAACTTTGTGGATGCATTGAAGATGGAATTATACCAAGGCCTTCAAGAAATACATGCCAATTGGTCGGTATATATGGTTAAGTACAAATCTTGTCTTAGATGCCAAGCTTAACAAATTATGGAGACCTAAGTAAAAATAGAAATCCTTAGTTCTATAGGATCATATCTATTTCTAAGCATTTTGTGGAGCTAAAAAAACATCCTTCACCTTGTTGGTTCTTGGTGGCCTAGCTCTAGGCCAATGCCTCTAACACTTTTGGGTGATACAACTTAATTTCTCTTTGAGTCGAAATAATGAAATTATAATGAATTTCTTTTAGTTTTATGATTTTTCCAAATCAGCCTAGGAAAGGGTTTGTAAGTTCTATAGTCTTCCCCCTTCACCCATATCAATAGAATCTTCCCTTTTAGGAGATAAATTTACTCATGTCATTGATATTAATTTAGCGTGAAATACTATCATAATCGAATATCTTCTTCATTTCGATAAAAAGGAATGAATGTTTGTTTAAAATAGCATAATTAATGCTTTACCTGGTATGATGGATCCCTCATATGTGAAAATATCAATTTGTAAAGTATAGTGTAAGTTTAGAAGATAAAAATGGATATGCCACATGTACACCAATTACTAAAGTTTTAGGGTGGTGAGCCTTGCACCATGAACATGTATCCTCTTAATAACTCTAATATTTTATCAACTCATTATCATCATTATGACCTCTTAATAACTCTAATATTTTCTCAACTCGTTATCATCATAATTATGAAGGTAAACATTGACATCATGTTGGCCACATTATATGTAAATACTAAGAGAGGTTCCATGGGTGGCCTCCCCAACCACCCTTAGAACAATAGATTCCCACAACTTTGCTTGGCCATTTCTAAGGATGAGAATTTTCTTGATCCCACAAGAAATAATGGGTGGGAACCTATCATCATTGATATTGAGTTGGTTATTAATGGATGGGGGGCACCCCGCAAAGAAAAATGTGGCCTTCCACCTATCTTGGCATGATTCATGTTGGTGCATAATGGTTATGATAGCTTGTGAAGGTAAACTATACTTCAACTTAATTTTGTTATACTCAAACTTAATTTTGTTGTATTTGTTTATATTTTTAAAGTTGTTCACTAGATGGATAGGTATCAAAGTTTATTATCTCATGGTAGCTGCTTGTTGCACCCATGTTTGTTTTGTATAAAATACCATGTACATACTTTGATCAATGTAATAGTTGAAGAAAACAATTTATTTAATAAAAAAAAGAACTTATGCATATCTAGGTCAAGAAATCTTAGTCAACCTTTGACTCAAAAATAAGCCTTAATCAAGTAATTTTTCAAAGTAGGTTTAGTCAAGGTCAATATTTATGCATGCATCTAAGTTTTTCCATTCACCTAGAGTGTTAGACAACCCAATAAGGCACCAATGGATATTCAAAATGTCCTTATCACTCCCAGTAGTAGGGAAATGTGTCATGCATTCCATGACTCCATCAAAGATGAGTTGGAAATAAAGTTGTCAATATTTAGATGATAGTAAAGATTTGTGTTAGTTTACACATACATTTGCATCCTTGTAACATTTTTGAAAAACAATTGATAATCAAATGGTTAATATCTTACCAATAATGGAGATTTGCAACAATAACACACCCATGAGTATTCAATCAAGTGAAAAACCATCACACCTCTTAATCCACAATGACCATGGTACCAAAGTTAATCAAGTGAAACAAATCACAACAAAATTGTAAAAGGGAATAACCTTTAGATATAATCCTAATCTCCTATAAGCTAGCCACGCTACCTTCAATCACTAAAATTATTTCATAAGTGAAGACACACAAACACAACAACACGCAAGACCATTCCTTCATCATATGTCACTTAAAGCAAAAATAAGTGAAGAGATACCCATCATAAATAAGGAAATATATGTCATATTCCCCTTTCTTTTTTTTCTTTTAATTTCAACACTGTGAATTTAATTCTTTTCACATGATCAAAACTATATAATATCATCATACACTAGTTAGTTATTTTTTGTCAAAAGAGGAAATGTAATAACAAATCCTAGATTTGCCAACATCTTAATCTTAATAAAGATCTTTGTATAGATAGGCACTTTGTACATTCCCATATATATTGGGAAATATATGGAAAAGAGCCACCATTACTTCACTCCTTTGATTATTTTAGCATCTTCCTTTAAGTAGCAATTATGGCTTACTCTTTCCTATTTAGAAAGTCAAATCCACTAGGAAACCCAAAGCCATTCATCTAGTCCCTGAAGCATAGAGTCACTCGTGACCTTCCCTAAGACCTTAATTAGGACCTTGTAGGACCCATATTACCAATTTTGACCTCACTTTGTGCCCTTTTGTGTGCCTTGAACATAAGTAATCTATTTTTTCCCTTTTGTGTGAGCATGTAACCTAGGTATTGTTGCAAACCACAAAAAGTATTTTTTTAATGACGTTATACACTCCCTACAAGATAGCCTTCTCTTGATCATCACCTATAAAGAGAATAAGTCACGTACTTTTTTCAGAGGGAGAAAGGGCATGCATACATAACTTAGAGGTCTCTATCTTCACAACTACAAAAGTTACAAAGGGTATGATGTAACTTTTAGGGTTCACTCATTAGTCTCTCTTGGTCACCCTAGTATATTCAATGAAGATTTCTAGAGAGCTTTTAATCCATGGTTGATGGTTGAAGTTACATTTCATACTTTAATTGTTGACTTAGGGAACTTTTTAATATTTGAGTATTTATTTATGATTTTTTTTTTTAAGGAATGAAGTTAAATTTGGTTTATAACTTAATTACTAAGATTTTAGGGTTTCATATTTTGAATATGAACCTTTAACAGGGTGATGTTCCATATAAACTAATGAATCATAAAATAAAATAAAATTACACATATTTTTACCTCACACATTTGTAACTTTAAATCTTACAATCATTAAAATAACACTTTGACCAAAAAAACTTTATTTATTGTACATTTCAACAATCATGTTAATCTAGATTAACATTATTAGCGTTTATATAATTTTTCTTCATATTAAATGATATAGGTAAATGAAAAATATTATTTTAAAATTGAAATATTTAATGTTGATTATAAATTATTTTTTTATTTTAATAATTATATTTTTAGTTGATGATAAAAAAAATAATAATAATAATATTTTTAATTTTTATATGTTTTTATTAAGTATTACAAACTAAATAAATGTAGTATTAAATTTCTTATATAAATTGTGTAAGATTTTTTTGAAACGTTCATCACTTTGAGTTGACACTCCATCCATTATCAAGGATTAATGGAGCAATGAGTTCATTAGTCCCTGATGATGGGTGGAGTGTCCACTCGAAACGATGGATGTTTCAAAAACCCCTTACACAGTTTATATCCATAAATCTAATACAACATTATAAGGAACTGTGGAATCCTACATACTCTGATAAATAATTGTATATAATGATTCCAAGCACCCACGAGAAATCTATAGTATTAGAAGTCATAGCCCATGCTCACATTTGTAAACATGTATATAATTTTTTTTTAATTCTATGTAAGATTGAATTATTAATAAGAAGAAACTAACGATCTACTGGAAAAGTGGAAGGTCAATGTGGTGAGAAGGTCATATATAACTTTTACAATTTATATATTTTGTTATAATTTTATGATAAGAGTTTGGTTCATCCTCTTAGTATAAGAACTCTTATGTCATACGTTGATATATTTAAATTTCTACAATAACATAGTTTAGTATGTCCACGGTTCATAGCTCAAGTGGTTGGGAAAACTGTTTGCTTTCCTCCACACCCTGGTTCAATTCTCATAAGTGACATGTTGGCTCGTTGTGATAAGGCTAAAAGGATAGGCGCCCCCTTGAGTGGCACTCCCTTATGGGTCCCCCTTCAGTGGCACTCCCTCATGGGTGTGTCTCTAGACGTCTCAGTCCTTCCTAAGTCATAAGTTTCTTGATAGACACTAGCTCATGAATTGTTGACATTAGCCTAGAGTTTATAGTGACAACCAACTAAGTTTGAACATAAACCTCACCCAAATAATCTCGATAAATTACCAATTCTCCTAAATCTAAAAAAAATAGTTTAATACAAATAATTAAAATTAAAATTAAAAAATAAAATAATAATTTATATTTTTTATAACCTTGAAACACCTAATCACATGTTACCTTTTAGCCCTTAAGATGAGTAGGATGTTTAGAATTTACTTGTCATTTTATTAGAGCATGATCGAAAATGATTTCAATATGAAAAACATGTAAGCATCATCGACAAACATGATAAGAAATTATATTTAGAATTTACTTGTCATACTCGTGCACATGGTTAGACCGTGATAAAAAATGTTTTCCATATGGAGGCACCACTGGCAACCATGATCTTCCTTCTCCATCTAGGAAGTTACAAGCGAGCATCGTCAATCCTAAAAATGGATGATAAATTGAAAACATGGGTGTAAGAACGAGTTTCACATGGAAGACATGTGTGGTTAATAAAATGCAGCATTTATCACCATATTCCTCCATTGTATCTAGTAAGTTACAAGATAACAAAATTTCAACATGTGTGAAGATACAAGTCAACAAAATTTTTAATATAGTGTGTGATGGTGAGAGTTAAACTCAAAATGAAGGGAATGGTGGTGGATTTTTCATTTCAAATTATTTTTATGAAATATATATTTTCATCTCTATTTTCATTTTATGAAGGTGGGTAATTTCTAGATAATTTAGTTTATGGAGGAAGGTGTGGAAGACAACAGATATTATTGAATGCATGGAGAAGTTGTGGCAATTTAATGTAGGTGTCATATCAAGTTTCGTTAAAGGTTTACGATCGATGAATTGTTGTGGAACTTTGACTAATATAGATGAGATTTATGTGGACTCGTGGAACTTTGACCATATTTGTTTGTGGGGAGAGCACCATATAGTAGGCCAATTGCACAATAGGTGCACTGGAAAACATGTAGCTTAATAGAACTTTGAATAGTTGTTCGATAATCTCTATTCTCGCCAAAAAGTACATTACCTATAATTATGAAGTAGGTAACTTCATAAAATCTAACTTCTAATTTATAAGGTTTTTCTTCTTTTGAAATAAGTGATGGTCTAATTTGGCTAGGATAAGTCAACATGGGCACTAATTTTTCAATATGAAATCTTTACAATCAAAGTGGGGGGCTTGATAAATTCTACCGACCAACTACATACCTCTAAAAATAAACAAAATCAAAATCATCAATATGACTACCTATTAGTGTCAAAACTCTGGGGACATGTCACTTTCAGGATTCTCAATAAAGCTCATACAAGGATGTGCTAAGAATCGAACTCGGTCTAAGTTTAGTAAACTCTCATGAATATACCACTAGACCACAAATGATAGCACTCGACTTGGATCATTAGTTTAAAAAGATTTTGGGAAATGGACATGACAAGAAATAACAATGGCCATTATAGAAAGAAGCTTGATTTGGAAAATTCCTTAAGCTCTAATATTCTCACAATAAAGACTTTAGATTTTAGTGTTGAAAATATGCCACAATCTTCTCAAAATGTTAAAACGATCCAAAGTATTAATTTCATCTCCAACTTTAGAAGGAAGAAATGTGGCCTCAAGAACACCATTGATGAAATGTGTGATCATGAATCTCGAAGAAGTTGAGAATGGGGTGGGAAACCACTTGTATAGGTGTGGTTTTGCAAGGGGTTTTAAGATTGTACAAGAGTGGGAGCCTATTTACTATTTTTAAAAAGATTTAGAGTTAGAGCCTATGATGTTGTCTCTAAGTATAAGCACTAAAAAATATTGAGATTGCTATAGAAATGATAAACAAATTGTGGATCTATGGTGTACACTTATTCAAAATCTAATCCAACGTTAACCTTGAACACAAAATTTACATTATAAAGAGAAGTGAATCCATGATAAAGGGAACAAGATATACGGTTCCCTTAAGCAAAAAAATCATGAATGAATGAATCCAAGATGATGATGCAAAGACTCATAAGTTGTATATATTTATACATAACTTAAGAGGTTGGGGAAACTTCCCCCATGAGGGGGTTATGGTCCCACATAAGTGCTTAGGTTACTCTTAGCCCCCTAGAATAATTTAAAATAATGTTCACTATGCTAGTTATTAAACCATAACCTGTTAATACAATAATGAGGGTGCTTGGCCATATTGTCAAGTAGACACAAGTGAATATTTTCATCATTTCAACACACCCCCTTAACCTCAAGATGGGGTGATAGAGAAAGATGATAAATTACACAAGAAGGAGAAGGCATACCCAACTCAATAGAGGAACAACTACGGCTATAATAAGAGAGTGGGTTTGTGATGACCCATCTCAATACAAAAGTGGAAGGGTTTATGAATATGCAAGCATCATCATCATAAAACATGGGGTGATGGAGAAAGATGATAAATTACACAAGAAGGAGAAGGCATACCCAACTCAATAGAGGGACAACTATGGAAATAATAAGAGAGTGGGTTTATGATGACCCATCTCAATACAAAAGTGTAAGGGTTTATGAATACCCAACCATCAGCATCATAAAACTACTCAACTCCTAAAGAAATGCCACCATTGAACTACTCATCGTATGGGGGAATATGATCTTTGATATATCCATCTGATAAAGGAGTGATGTGAAAAAACATAAATACAAGAGAGAGAAAGTACAAAAATGTGTGGGCATACCCAACTCAATGTAGTGCCAACTGTAGTTGGAAGAAGAGAGAGTGGATTGTGATAACCCAACTCGGTACAAAGGTGGGCCCAATAATCTACTAGAAGAATGTTTCCACCAAACTACTCATTTATTGGAAAATTTTGTCATTAACGTGATCATCCAATGGAGGAGGGATGGAAGACACATCCCATCCATATTGCACATTACTGGAATAATAGTGCCACTGATCTTCTTATATGAAGAGGTGTCGGAAGGAACATCCTATAAGAGAGAAGAGATGAGAGTACCCAACTCTAATAACATCAACCATCATTGAAATGAGAGTAGGAAGACCCAAATTTGTATATCTAAAAGAGCTCAAACACCTTGGAATTCTCAAAAGAAATAGGGGAGTGGGTGTGTAAATACACAACACGGATGCCCTTGAGAGAGTATCACTAAGAAAAAATCTTGAACATGCCCTAATGGCTTGAACACCACTAAGAAAGATCAAATACATAGGGGAGTGGGCCTGTAAATACCCAACATAGATGCACCTAAGAGAACGTAGCTCAAAAGGAAGCCCAAACGCAAGATAAGAATGGATTTATAAATACCTAGCTCCAAACAAAAGGTGGTTGTGGAAAAAATATAGATAAGAGTGGATGTGTAAATATCCAAATCAAGTACAACAAGGAGTAAAGGAAGATGAAATACAATAGAATTGATGTGTGGATATCCAACTCAAAAGCATGGTTGATCGTAGTTGAAATAAATAATTGAGAGGATTGATGAATACCCATCTCAACATAAGGTTGGATTTATGCACAAAATCCTCCCTAAAGATGCACAAGGCCAAGAAGAGAAATCCTTACATTGCACCTTCCCCCCTTAATGTTGAACACATGTCATCTAAAGATCGAACCTCCCCAAAACACCATAGTACCAATACCAACATAGTTCCACAACTTGAAAATGGTGGCCTCTAGATGAAGTTTGAATGAAAGAGCCACTAAAGTATGTTGTTCAATGGAAGTAGCAAATAGGAGCACAAGTTGTTGATGAGACTAACACTGTTGATGATAGGGGACCCATGAGAAACCAAGATCATAGTGGAAAAAGACAAGATTTATGTGAAAAATTGAATGATCTTGCATGCAATATGTCCAATAAGGTCAAATATCATAGTGTGGAAGACAACAATCCATACAAACATGTTGATCCATTGAAAGACATTGAGAATCATCCATAGAGTCATCAATAAAATAGAGTGGGACTATCCTTCAGACGTGTGAGTTGAAACTTCATCGAAGGCACTAAGAGGGATCTCCTTTGCAAACAAATGGTCATAGGCTTATTAAAGTCACTATAAATAACCACTAGAAGATAAGGAGTAAGCTCTGTATCACCAATCACATCATCCAATAAAGAGGTATCAACCCTCATAATACAAAGGATGTCTCCAACAATTTGGAGTTGATACTAAGAATATCATCTTCTAAATTCAATACAATGTAATATGCAAAGTACATTGTCGTATGTGTGTCAAAGAAACAATCCATTTAGTCCAACAAAAGGAAGTCTTCATGAAGACCTCAAGAAAAACAATTGAAGTATCCAAGAAGGATTTGAAACTCTACAATACAAGCTAATCCATAAACCCTAGTTCAACGACACTTAGGGAAAACTCCACTAGTCAATAGTCTCATAGATCCACTGAATAACCTAGAAAATTTTGTTGCCAAGCAATCCCATATGAGAGGTGGCCCCCCTTAGAAGCCCAAAAAATAAATCCAACAAACCCTAGATCCACAATGCTTAAGGTAACGACTCTAGCCAATAACCTCCTAGATCTCCTTCAAAAGGATAATTCTGAAATCCCAAGTTTTGCAATGATAATACCACCAACAAGAAACCTTGGAAAAAATCCCTAAAAAGCAAGAAAATACCACATGATACCAACATTGTTCCGAAAACAATAGGGAATTTTGGCTTGAAAAGAGAGAAAGATAGGGTGCATTGTCCTAGAATATAACCAATATGCAAAAGAAAATATCCCTCAAATTCATTGAAAATTCCAAAAAAAACACCAAAGAATGATGGCATTGGTGGTGGAGAGGGCTAAAAATCCTTATAATATAGTGTTACCCAAAAGGAGAGTTGAAAATACCTCAATTTCATACTTGCATTGCCCTAAGAAAAAGACAAAAAAAACTCTCAAAGGAGAGTGCTAGTGAAGGAGAGAGTAGAAACCCCCATAAATTTGTTGCTATTCCAAAAAGAGTGTTGAAAACCTCTATTTTCAAACCTAAGACAACCCTAAAACGACACTAGATAGAAAAGGAAGAGTCAACACTAACTCTAATACCATGTTAAAATGACAAAGAGATCTTAGATCTAGGTGGAACACTTGAGCAAATCCTAATCCAACAAAAACCTTGAACACAAATATCACATAAATAGAAGTGAACCCATAAACAAAAAAAACAACATAGAGAGTGCTTTTAGGCCCAAAGAAAGAAAGAAAAAAACAAAAAATCAATCAATCATGAATGAATGAATGAATCCAAGATGATAGTTCAAAAGACTCATAAATTATGTATTTATACACAACTTACTGATTTTAGTGGTTGAGACACATTCCCAATGAAGTGGTTATAGATCCAAATAAATGCCCAAGCCTATTTTAATAAAAACACATAATATATTAATAAACATATATTAATATATTTAAACTAAATATTTATTTATAAATAAGTAATTAAATATTCAATAATATCATCAACAATTCATCAAATTAATTATTTAAACTAAAACAATTAACTTTTTAACATGATTAAGCAACTTATTAAATAATAATAACAAATTTACTGTTAACAGATATGGATT
>ML813106.1:46741-62851 GCA_009831015.1 Picea engelmannii
GGTTGTTGACCACTGGAATGCCACTGGCAAAACATAAGAGTTAGTTCGAGAAATCTGGCTGAATTGCTGGTTGGGGACTGAATCTAATAATAAGAATCACTCCATTAAATTAAAAACTGAGCAAACATTCATAAGCAGTCACACTGTAAAAATATACATCAGTGCTTAAAGTATGACGAAACGAAGTACCAAATTTGAAATGTATGGAAGAAGGCTTGGCCTTGCTGCCAAGTTGTTTTTAATCAATAACAAAGAGCACAGACAAATACTTGAGTATTGGAGCTGCTTCTGGTGCAGCAAGCCCTTTATTGCTATCCAGAGAAACAAAAAAATACATCTGCATCTTCCAGAGAACTCTTCTTTGAGACACAGTATTCACAATTGTACCTCAGTCTGGCCTGTTGCATATTTACAGAAGAACCTATGATATTATAATAATAACTTAATTTAGCATCACAGTCTAATCAGAGTCTGTTTATGGCTTTCAAGAAAGAAACACATATTTTTAACAGTTAGACCCATAACTGTGCCATTAAAAGCAAGCTAAGATTTCATCCCCTCCTCCCTGCATATGTTCTAGCCATGAAATTTCAAACAACAAAACAATAACAACAGTTCCAGAATGTTCTGTAGCCTGAAAACAGTTGTTGGGATTTTCATCAACATAGAGTACATGTCACATGATCAAGTTGTATCTTCCACATAACATCCTTCAGGAATGTTAAGGATCGATTCTTGCATCAATCAGTCTAAATGCTGTAAACATATTCCTGCTTTCTCATTTCCATGATTGATCTCAAGGCCTAACTAGGTCATCAATCTACAGACCTGTTCAAGCAGTTTTCATGGGTTCCAAACAGTTATCTGAATGAGAAATTGTATCACTGCTCTCCTATCATACCTTTTGTTGGATTGAATTTCAGGTGAGGACTTGGTATTACTCGTCTGATCTGAATCAGCTTTCTTCAAAGGATAATCATGCTGATCATGTGCCATTCCATCCCCTGTATACTTTGATTTTGAGCCAAGGATGCTCAAGGCTCAAATGTAACTCCAAGTTTATTAGGCATCCACTTCCAAGTTTATTAGGCATCCACTTGGGAGATCTGCAACAGCCGATGAGGCCTTTAATTCTGTATAGATGAAACAGTTATGCTTTCAGACTCTGATATGCTCTCCAGTGTAGGCCGCCACACATCGATTCGGCTAATCCTGCGGCTCTCAGGCCTCCTTCTTGGCATACGGCGCTGCCTACCATCCTGATGGGCCCTGGATTTCTCACACAATACCTCTGCTGAACACTGCTCTGAGATTACCAACTTTGTCGCAGTGCCACTCTGATTGATGCCAATGGGCCTCTGCTGCAGGGGCTCAGATTGATTCACATTGGCGTTTTGAAGGGGGGTGAGGGATTGGGATGAGGATGGGGATGTGGATGCTTCCCTCTGCAATCTCTTATCTTGAGTCCTTTTGACAGATGGGCTCAGCAGAGAAGGGGACTTGGGCTTATTGCCATTGGAATCAGGCCTGCAACCCTTGTGCTTTTGCAGGGTGTAAACAGGAATAAGGAAGTAAATCTTCCCTCTTTGGAGCTCTGAATCAGGAGGCAAGACAACAGTCTTCTGAACCAATCCTTGGCAACTGGGCAGCCCCAAAACATGCTTGGGATTGGCCTTCATAACTTCCCCCGCCCTGACTGTCCTGCTATACTCCTCCACACGCCCATTTGCATGCAGTACTCTCACAACATCAAGAGCCCCACATGGAAGCATGCAGGCAATGCAGCACTTAATGGTGTTTCCCATTTCCTTGGATACCCAAATGAACTCTCCCACTGATTTCTCTGCTATCTTTTAGATCACCCAAAATTCATTCTCCTATTGTACAACGTCAAGCGTTCATGCCTTAAATCCTGGCCTAGACAGGCCTTAAAAGCTGTGTGTTTG
The DNA here is from genome assembly GCA_009831015.1 of Picea engelmannii. NCBI lineage: Eukaryota > Viridiplantae > Streptophyta > Pinopsida > Pinales > Pinaceae > Picea > Picea engelmannii. Next base: position 48,688 of record ML813106.1, read on the forward strand.
AGAATAAAAGATCAGACAAGGGCTACAAACTCACACATGGGGGGCGGTGGGGGAACTTCAGTATATGGCAGAAGGCTACAAGCTCATTTCCCAACAACTTTCTGTACTCTTGATTGCTACCAGGCCAATGCCCTGTAATGGGTCCCTACTGCTTGTGCACGAGATGAGTTTGGTCCCACATTTGGCATCCATGTCTCTTCTCCCTCCCTCGAATTCTCCAGCACAGTTGCCTGGATTCTGCACTCCGTCCTACACTCTATACCCACTTTGGATATCCTGCTTTCCCCTGCTTATCATGGCAAAGAAATGCAATGATTTTGGGCATGTTTTTGAAGATGAAGTAGGTAGACAAGAGCAGATAATGTAGAATTCTTGGTGGAGAAATAGATGGCAGCTTCTGCTTGGCCTGGACTAGATTTCAGAGATGTTGAGGAGAAAGCAGGTCAACAGGGTAGCAACAGTATCATGGTGTGACTTTTTCACAGTCTATGGAATGCATTATATTTGTGTTGGATGATCTTAAAATACTAAAAGCAAGTAGTAATGGGTTTCACACATTCCTAGGTACCCTACAAACATACCCCTAATTATAGCGTTGAAGCTTTTTTTCCCTGAGATGAGAGGAGGGGAATGGTAATGTCTGTAGGGTCAATTAATTATAGACCACATGTGGTGGTGAGCTGCTCTTATTTAATACTATGACAGGATGTACTCACTACTTAATTTAATATTAATGTCCATTAACGGATTTAATTTAATATTTCAGGATCACCAAAGTGCACATACTCAATATTGCAATTTAGGTTAATCTTAACCTTTTTTTAAAAGGTTTTTCTGTTTACTAAACATTTCCAAAATTGGCGTCTATTTAATTATTTATCCATTTACCATTAGGTGAAACTCTAAGACTATATTTATTGGTCAAGGATAACGATCTTCTCACGTAAAGGTAAAGTTATATTTATTTTATTGCGAAGTTGTATGGTCTAAGTAGTTATGTGGCAATCTTTCCACATGTAAAAGGTTTTTATGGTGATATGTTAATTTCACACATATATTATATGAATATGTTTCTTTTATCGTGAGAGTTATGAATTTCAAAGTWATATTAATGTAGTATAAAAAAAAATTAAACTTTATTTTGTTTTTCCAAAATAATCATTATTAATTGATTATAATAATTTTTATAATTATAAAAATATTTAATATTTCAATCAATGAGGAGGGTAAAATTAATMATTARTGTTTAAGTACAAATTGTGTTGACTCTTTGATAAATGACTTCGTTTTATTGGGAAACTATATGTCATATCAAAATGGAAATCTATCAATAAGATAAGACCACTTCCTAATTAAGTTGGATAGCTAGATTGGACATATAAAAAGAAATTTTAAAAAATAAAATAAAATAAAATTAGGACCTATAATTACCCTACATTGTCTCAAAATCATGTAACATTGACCCTTTACTTGTCTTATGGCTTTAACTAAGTATTAAGGAAGAACTCTCTCATAAATATTAAGATTAATACTTACCTATTGAACTTAATAGTTCAAAGGTCAATGCTAAAAACACAGATCTAAGGATTGGTACTAAAAAAACACATACTTTAGATGATGATAAAATGTCCTCTTACAATTATGATAAGGTTCAAAACAAAAACAAAAAAAGATAAAACCTTTTAACATAAATAAAATTGTTATTTAATTGGATCTCACTTTCATGAAAGGTAATGCCTAATAATTAGAAATTCTAATAGATATAAATTTTTATATTAAAATTTCTTAATATAAATTAGGAATATTATAATAAAATAATTGTTTCTTTAAATTTTAAAAAATTATTTTTTTTTAATATTATTTTTTAAAATTTGAAGTTTTTTTTGGTTATTTATCTAATTTTTTTTAATAATACATCATAAAGAAATTAAACAATTTAATTATTTTAAAAAAAAAATGCATTTAATTAAATTTCTTTACAAGTTCATATTTTTCTACTAAAAAATTTCAATCATTCAAAACCTCTTTCAAATATAGTTAACATGGATAAGCACTATAACCTTTATAGACTTCATTTCTTACCTTTTTTGAATTGAGATGAGAACATTTTTTTAATAACAAAATTACTTATTCAAAACCTCCCAAATATGGGCAATCACTATTGCCTTGTGTATAAGATGAAAGAAACACCATAGATCGATGTGCACCCAATACGAAATGGGTACATAGGTCAATTTTAAGTATAAAGAAAGGTACGATGCCTTTGTTTGCCCTCAATTTTGGCAATACATGTAGATTCCTTTCTATCCAAAAGTTAGGTATGAGCGTGAATGTATACTCTTATAAGAGTAGATGGGGATAGCTTGAGTGAGATATGAGAGTTTCATGTGATGGGTGTGTAATGGTTTATGTTAATGGTATTGAAGAGAAACATGGTTAGAAATATGGGTGAAGTTGTTTTTTATTTATCGTAAAATTATTGTAAAATTATATAGTAAAATTATATAGTGTAAGTTGTTATGTGGTGGTTTTTCATGTGTAGTGTAAATAAGTTGTTATGTGGTGTTAATTGGGTTTAGTTTGAGTGGTTGGGAGGAATTATTGTTATTCTTCTTGGTCAAATTCAAATCTCATAAGTGAAATGTTGAGCTCTTCATCAGTATATTATTGTAATGGTTTCAATCCTTCTTGTTGATCAACCTTCGGTACCATCTTCGAAATGAGAAGAAGTAATCCGTAGTTTTCCGTGAACTTTGTAACCTCGAATTTTTTTTATCAATAAAGTTAACATGCTAATACAAAACCATCATATACCTTATAAGCTTTACATATACACCTTTACAATGAAAAGAGAAAGAGTACACCTTTACATTGAAAAGAGAAAGAGTGTTTCTAGGTATGCTAAACGATGTTTATCTTTTCCCTTCCATTTGAGTTTTCCTTTAATCATATGTGGCTCTTAGGTAATAATGTGTGAATTTATTACTATACAAATTTATATGGGATGCTTTTAAATATACATTTTTGGTCAGCAAACAAGTGTATTTCTATTTATCAGAGTATAGAAAGTTTATACAAAATCCATTGAATTGTTTTCCTGCACTAGGGAAACCAAACCAACAACAATGAAATAGGTTATATGTCCATAGAGTTTGAGCTAAATTTTGGATTAAAGATAAACTTATAGAGCTATAAGACTAGTCTGGAAATCTAATTACCATTATACAATCATCCAATAGCTATTGTAAAAACTAGTTAAGGTACTCAAAATTCTAAACATACTGGAAATTATTTAGGATAAAGGCCATATGCCCTCGTTGGGTGTTCCTGGTGCTGAGGCCTGGGGTCACCATCAGGCTAGACTTAGTTTTGTTGGGCTTGAGCATCAAGACTAGCTCTGGTATCTTGGAGTTGTTACCACACCTTGGCCAATTGCATGAGGATTTCCTCACATTCATCCTCGCTATCCAGTAGAATCTTAACCACAAATGACTTTATGTGCCAGTAAAGATCCACAATTCTCCATTACTCAGTGTCCCTCACTTTGGAGTTGCCTAGGTTCGATACTTAGTTGTCAATTTCAATGTCTATACCCTATTCATGGATGGTGGCTCCCTCATGGCGGACAACTTCCTCCACATTAGTTATCTCCTCCCGAATGTGATGGGGGATTTTATCCCGATATTCATTTGTAGGATTTTGAGCATTTTGTTGCACCCACGGGCTAGTGGGTTATGGATTGATATTACGAGAGGTAGAGGGGTCTGGGAGGTTCATTCAACCCTGATGATATCCCATATTGTAACCACAACTAGGCAGCATAGTGACAAACATAGTGATAGGTTCAAACTGAAAGATGAGGAAAGCCTGTAGTAGATTGAGATTCATGCAGAGATTTAGAACCAAGTCTTTGTAGTGGGGAGCCTTGGCCTCCTTTTTTTATCATGCTAAGAAACTGTAAAGTCGCAGCTAACCCACTATTAAAAATTATGTTGGTCAGACGAGAATTCCAATGAGAGTTATAGTGTTGTGAAATGGCTTGAGCATCCCATTCATTTAGGTTATGAAGCTTGAAGTTGGTCATATTCATGATGGAACGAAAGTGCAAGTGAGCATAGATGGAAGTGCATGCCTTAATTGACAATTAAAACACACACATCCCCCCTTATCCTATTCAACCAACGAATTTGCATGGCTTAGCTTTCCATCCCTAGGCACTACCTAGTGTCTTGTCATTGGCTAGGTCAAGTGGTCTCTTAGTCCATCATTCAGAGTCACTCGCATCCCTAACACCCCATCCGATGAGGGATTCCTTTAAATATTATGGTGTATTAAGTTTAAGATATTTTTTTTAAATTCAAATATATACCTAAATATAATATTTTAGTTTAAAAATAATATTAATAAATATATAAACAAATATTCAATAAAAATATATATACATTTTTTATTAAAAATAGTAAATTTTAATGAATATTACTAAATTAAACATATCTTATATAAAATATATGTTTTTTTTAAATAATCAATTGACAAATATGGAAAAGGTAAAAAATACTCCATTGAAAAAATTCACCACTTAAGTTTGACATATCAAATAGTTCTTTCCTATTCAAGTTTAGGTTATGTTTAGACCACCAAATCTTATACCTTTTAAAAAAAAATCCACCTTTTTCCTAATCAAAATCTAATATATTTTATTTTTTTTCTAAATTATTATAGATATTTTTGGCTGTGTATGTATCCTTTTCTAATTTCCATAAACCAAATTTAATCACTTATACATATTGATTAATATTAAATTAAATTATCTTAAACTATAAATTAAATTTTTCTTTCAAATCATTATCTTATAATTTAAAGAAATTATATAATTAAACAAGTACCTAAATATAATCTTTCAAATCTTATAATTTAAGGAAATTATATAATTAAATAAGTACTTAAATATAATCTTTCAAATCTTATAATTTAAGGAAATTATATAATTAAATAAGTACCTAAATATGTTTGTATATAATAGTTTAATAAGTAAAGAGAAATTTAAACACCTCCTTTTGCAAGGAGACATTGACTGTGTAAGCACTCCATTGTGAGAAGCCTTCCCAACTTGGTATTAAAATTGTATTTCACCACTGGAAAACACCTCGGGGCAATCAAATCGAATCGAATCACTTCAACTGTAGTAGACACATCATTCTTGGTGAAGTGTCAGTTCATTCTGTAGGAGACACGTCGTTCTTGATTGGTGAAGAGTTAGCACAGTCTTGTGGGGCCTAGGGGAATCCTCTAGGTGCATGTAGGTTAAAGCCTTTGGTATGATTAAGAATGTTTGGTCGATTTGTATTTAGAGAGTTCCTTTGGAAATGCAATGCACATAGGCATACCAAACTACCAAATCATGAAAGAATGTTCGTGTAATGTCATTGCTTTAGTGAACACATGCATGCCTCATATAAACTTTTTGTTTACATGGAAGCAGACATGACCACAAGGTAAATTTTTAAATGTTTTCCACAGTGTAAATATGGCTAGCATGGTTTAAAGATGGCCTTTTCATAATATTTTTCTTAATTTTTTGGTGTTATTTTGTTAGAGTTTTCTTCAATTCAACTTTATTTTAATTGTGAGAAGAGTGAATTCAATTGTTGAGATTTTGGGTTTCCATGGTTTTTTTTACACCCATCGGAATTCGATTTGGCTAAAAAAAAAAAGGTACATTTTGTTGGTTAATTATTTTGCTTTTAAAGTAAAATCAACATTTATAACAAGTTTAAGTATGAGTGTAGAAACACATTTTAAGAAGAATTGACAAAGTTAAAAAGGAAGACAAGAATTGAATTAGAAAGGATTATCACAAATGCAATAGAGTGTGTACTTATCTATTTTATTTTTGGATTTGTTTTTTTGTTTTTTTTTTTTAATAAAAATTGGGTAATTTACATTATAAAAAATGGTTGAAGTGTAGTTAACAACGTTCTTTAAATATATATAATGTTTTTAAAGTTCAAGTTGTTTGCATAAATCTAAAATAATATACAAAGTTTACATATATTCATTGGCAAAAAATTTCAGTTTTTTCTACTACAGTATAATCTATAAAAGATACTTAAGAACCTGGTAACTTAAAAAAACATAAGTTAATGGAAGGTATGATGACTTGTGGCCTATGGTAGTGTAAATTGATTCTTGTTCTCCAAATACCATATCTTCTATTCATTGCATCACAGTATTCACATCATTATGTTCCCCTTGACCAAAGAATTGTTGATTAGAATCCACAGGTTGCACATCTTTGTTCAAATTCTCCACTGTATTTTTCAAGAAATTGCACTCTACCTCTAGAATGACCCATTGTTGCTTAACTTGAACCAAGGTGCTCATAACCTCTGCAATTTGTGAGATACATTACTGCTCATATCTATGAAACTTAGATATAAGAGAGAAAATAGATGCTCTATTGCCCTGGACCATTTCTTCACGTGTCCTTAGAATCCTCTCATGCTCTTGTAAATCGCAGTGATCCATTATGTATAGTCTACCTTTTGTTAGAAAAAGAGAGAGTTGAATCTTGACCATGCAACAAGCCCACGATATGGATTCAAAATACAATTGATGAGGGTTAACACATAACTGAAGGAAATTTCCCCAATACTCATACATGTGAGACTTTGAATAACAATGTCCAACCATATAGAGGAGTATGAAACTTTGTACTCCCTGCTTGAGTGCCCAATACAACTTTTCCTAAATATTCAAAGACAAATCCACACCCACAAAAACACCAATTGGATGTTATTCTAACAACCAAGGATTGATTATAGGCCAAGACAAACAAAAGGTGAACATAGTGAAATCAATGCCAACTACCAACCTTAGTACTAAGAATAGTTTCGGGTGGAAACCAATTAAACAAAATTGCCCACAGCCAACGAGTAGAGAATGGGGTTTTGAACTCATGATATAAATACCCAAAACTCCCATCCTGGAATATTCAAATTCAATTCTAAACCGACCAAGACCAGTGATAACAATTGTGCTAACAACCACCTCCTGTGCACTATCCAAACTCAACAAAGAAAGAACATACAAAGTGAAAACATAATTGACCACCAACCCCACAATATGGATTCAAAATACAGTTGATGAGGGCCAACACATAATTGAAGGAAATTTCCCTAATACTCATACATGTGAGACTCTGAATAACAACGTCCACAGCCAGATAGAGGAGTATGCAACTTTTTACTCCCTTCTTTAGTGCCCAATACAACTTTTCCTAAATATTCAAAGACAAATCCACACCGACATAAACACAAATTAGATGTTATTCTAACAACCAAGGATTGATTATAGGCCAAGACAAACAAAAGGTGAACATAGTGAAATCAATTCCAACTACCAACCTTAGTACTAAGAATAGTTTCGGGTGGAAATCAATTAAACAAAATTTCCCATAGCCAAAGAATAGAGAATGGGGTTTTGAACTCATGATATATATACCCAAAACTCCCATCCTAAAATATTCAAATTTAATTCTAAATCGACCAAGATCAGTGATAACAATTGTGCTAGCAACCACCTCTTGTGCACTATCCAAACTCAACAAAGAAAGAACATACAAGGTGAAAACATAATTGACCATCGACCTGAGATTCAAAGAGGATTTCAAATGTAGTCCAGATGAGTGGAGTTGCTCGCATTCCTCCCATCGTGCAGAGGTCAAATTGTCCATTACCCCACCTTGTCTCGGTTGTATTAAATATTTTCCTTCATTACCCATCATCCCCACAAGCTCAAACATGTGCGACGAAGCCTTGGGTCTCATCAAGTTTATTGCATTAACCTGGTGGAGGGGATGGCATGCGAGGGGCATGTGGCATAATACGTTTGTGGTACTTGTCATTAAATTCAAAGGGGCATATTAAGGTACAGATCCCTCGGGTTGACCAACTATATATGCTAGCTAAATATAGCCATGATGATGTTATACAAGGAATATGGGAGCTCTCGCCTACCCAACTAGATCTACTGGACGGGCCTATCCTGTTACTCGCCCACCCCCCACCCCCCTCCGTTTCGTCCATCCATCCCAAGTAGCTAGATTCCCCCTAATGCACCCCCCTTATAAGGAAGTTGCATCAGGTAGGTCAGGCCTACCCCGCTCTCAGAGCACATATCACACACCCCAATATCTCCAGAAAGAGCTAAGAGATCCTCTATCCCATTCAGAATCTCATTTCAGAAAGAAAAGTTCCCAACAGGTTGGTTCCTCGGGATATACTCTTTTTCTTCCTAGGCTAATCAAGAAGACAGTCGAACAACCACTTCGACTACACTATTGAAAAACCATTTTTCCCGTATTAGGTTTCATGCAAAATGGAGAGTGAGGACCTGTTGAGTGGAAAGGAATGAATGAGTAGTACCAAAACATAAAATCTTTTGGTGGATGGTTAATTGACCATTAACCCAAATCTCCCCTATTTTAAATGTTGTTTCCCTGTTGGCTAATGAGTCAGCTTGGCGATTAAGGATCCTTAAGACCTGATAAAAGGAGATGGTTTGAGTTCTATCTACCTCATATTGAGCTCGAACCAAGATAGATATGAGTCTATAATCGACTAGACTAAATTTTTTGTGCATCAACTTGAGTTGTACTAGAATCGCCCACTATTGTTAGAGTTTGAATTTGCACTTCCACCACTAACCTTATTCCCTAGAGTAATGAATAATATTTTTCCTGGTTATTGGATGATGTTCCCAATCACCAAGCATAAGACAATTCTATTTTTCCTCTAGGATTAGTGAGGAACCCTTACTCCTGCCACCCCTATTAACGTTGGATTTATTAAACATCAAGAAGGATTTTAAAAATTCCATGTCCAAACCTCTGACTATACAAAATCAATCATTGGGTAAAACTACCCCTACACATAATGTAAATGAATCACCATAAATTTACTTTAAAAAATTGAGATTAAAATGGATTTATATAAAAAAAAATTAAGTCCATTCTTTCTTTTTTTCATATTAAAAATTGAACATCATTTTAGTTTTATTTTAATTTTTTAACATTATACTAGTGAACATACATCTCATACATCTCTTTGGCTAAAAATATAAAATACACCTCACTTCTCTTAATGTCAAAGATACAACTCATAATTTGAAGAGTACACAACACCATAAACATTGACTAAAGATACAACTCATAATCTGAAGAGTACACTACACCATAAACATTGACTAAGTAGTTTCATTAGGAAAGTATGATGGAATGGCAATGGGCTTGGGTGGACTCAATAAAATTATCAATAATTTATAAACATATTGTATTGACTTTGTAATATGGTAGATAATAATCGAATAATATCATATTTATGAGTGATTTCAATTGGACGTTGAGACCAATTTTGAAGGCTAAGGATTGACTTTAAGGTGACAAGTCTTTAGAATGCAACTACTATCAGGTAAATGATTTTAACATATTTTTTTTATTTTGATTAATATTAAATATAAAAAAATCATAAAAATATTTAATTATTAATTTTGATTCTCTCTCATCTACGAGTTATTAAAAAAATTAATAATTTTTTTAAATAAAATACTAATTTTGACTCTCTATCCTCTATGAATTAAAAAAAATAAATAATTGGTTTACCAGTTGTTATGATGAAAACGGCCCTCGAATGGAATTGAAAGCTCTAGAATTTCTCGTGACTTTCTTTGCCATTTTTATATGTTTAAGCATTGCAATAATTCACATTTTGCTTCCTACTTACATTACTTCTATCTTTTCTCATAAATTATTCAGAAGTCCGAGAATCGATTTCTAATGCGGTTACTTTATTATACCGAATTACATTAATTAAGAAAAGGACATTTGACCACCTCGAATTGCCCAACCATTCCACTCTTAGAAAATTAATGTGTCGCTATTAAAGATGTCATCATGGGTTAAGAATAAATATGATAGTTTATAAATTTCGTTATATTATGATTTTTATGTTAATATAAGTATTTAAAGGTAATGTAATATAATATATTAATGATTAATTAATTATACAATAAAAATATAATTTGAGTGGGTTTAATGGTTAAGAGTATGTATTACCTCCTCGAAAGTTACAGGTTCAAATCTAGATAAAGTCAATCATGTTTATTGGTGATATAGGAGGTAAAATTGACAAAATAATATGTCGTTGCTCTAGCCCCAACTATATGATAATTTGGCCACAATTATGATAGACAACTCATATGTCTATCCTCCACATCAAGTCTCCAACTAATAGTCAATATAGAGTCTATCAACACATATACAAAAAGCCAAAATGCCAAAAATAGTCATGTACTATGTCTCTCAAGATCATTAATAAAAAATTATATACTGAGGCGACCCCACCTGATCGTCTATCCATTGATAATATTTCAAAATCCTCGCCTACTTTTGAAGAACACTTTTGGAAAGTATATCAGCCTCCTCATTTAATTCTCTGAAAATATGAGTGAAGTTGATCTGAGTAAAGCCCTTAATGAGATCGGTGATTCTGTCTTTCCAACATTCCAGTGCAATGACTTGTAACTTTCCTTTGTTGTTTAGCCAGTCTATAATAATCTTAGAGTCTCCTAGTACTTGAGCATCCATAATATTAATTCTGGAAGTCAGCAAAAGAGTAGCCCAAACGCCAAGAAGTTTCTTTTTGGTATTAGTACCCTCACCACAGTTGTAGGTCCATGCAAATTTGGTATAATCCGACAGCTTGATCAAACCACCAGCTTCACATAGTATACCAGTGTTTTTTGAGGCTCCATCAAACCATGCAGTGTTCCATCATTGTTGGTAAGTAGGCTGTAAAAAGCGCGGAGATGGTTCCTTCCTTGATCTAGATACCTATAGACCACCCAAAGTCCTATAGCATACAATATTAATAGAAGGAGGAGTCTAATCAAAGATAGCCCTGTTGTGCACCAACCAAATGTACTAGCAAACCAAGGACGAAAGCTGAGGATAGGACGGCTCCTCCTTTGCCCAGTCCTCCAAACTAGTCTGCAGTGAGGAGCTCGACCAGATAGATCGTAGCTTAAGGGAAAATGTGAGTATGTGCCAAACTTGTTTTGTAAATGTACAGTCTAAAAAAAGATGTGTAATAGATTCAGAGTTCAAATAACAAAGAAAACAAATATTAGGTCCCTCCCAGCCTCGACGAAGTAGAATGTCCCAGGTCAATATCTTGTCATCTACAGCTAGCCAAATAAATAGTTTGATTTTCAAGGGAAGACTCCAATGCCAGAATTGTTTCCTCCATCCTGTACACCTCTGGATCCAAATGGTAGAAGCTAAAGCATTATATAAATTTTTCACTGTTATGTTGCCATATCGATCGCCTCCAATCCAGAGCAAAGTATCCTCCTGTTCCCCTAGATGTATCCCCGCTCCTATTAGAGCCTTACAATAACACTACCATTCAATAGCCAAGTCACCCGAAAGATCCAAGTCTGAACAATTTTTCCATCTAGAAATGTAAGTCTCATGGTTTGTAAGACCCTTGGCTTGGAAGAGATAAAAAACATGTTTATCATGTAATTTGTTCAAGAGCCCCAAAGATAAAATACCAGATTTCCCCAATCCCAAAATTGCATCCTGACCAATATGAATAGCATGGCTCGATCTTGGTTTCCAACATAACCAGTGTTGAATGATATGAATATATTTCAGTAGTGATCTCCATATCGGAGAAGCATTTTTCATGCTTGTAGTAGTATGTCTGAGCCAACTCGGGATTGTAAGATGTGTGATATATTTACCTACAATAACCCAATGCCAAATCCCATCTTATGACAACACACACCAGAGTGATTTGGACACCAATGCTTTATTAAAAAGGAAAATGTTTCTTAGCCCCCAACCACCCACCGATTTGGGTTTTGCAATGGAATCCCAACGACAAAGATGTATATGCTTATTTACACTACCACTCGTCCAGAGAAAAGAAAATATCAGTTGTCGAATCCTTTTTAAAACACTACTAGGGATAGCAACCAACACCATCCAATATACTGCCTGGCTCTCCAAAACTAATTTAATAAGAACAAATCTCCCTCCAAGTGATAGCCACCTATTGCACCAATGCGCGATCCTTTTCTCAAATTTTATGAGTATCCAACTCCAATCAACCACTTTATAATAGTCTGGTTTGAGAAAATATCCAATATATCTCAGACCAATTGAGATCTCAAGAAAGTTGTATGAGAAGATGTTCTTGTACAAGTCTATGTCCACCTCAGTAAGCCCCGAGTAGTGTATGGTAGACTTTGTCGCATTGATTTGGAGCCCCAATGCACGACAAAAGAATTTAATAATTGAGTCAATCTCCATCCATTCTTGTGAATCAGCTATGGTCGCAATAAGAATGTCATCCACAAAGAAATTATGCAAAATCTTGACCAGTCTTGAAACCTTAATGCCTGTAAGTTTCCCTGCTTGTTGACTATTTTTGAGAAGAATGCTCAGTCTGTCCATGGACAAGATAAATAAAAGAGGAGAGAGTGGGAAACCCTGCCTCATACCTCTCTCATTTTGGAAGAAAGGAGTTGCTTCCCCATTCACCAGTACAACTATGGTCACACTAGAAACACAACCCATGATCCATCTCGTGAAATGATGACCAAAACCAGATGTAGAAGTATTAATCGAAGGAAGTCCCAATTAATACAATCAAAATATTTTTTGAGATCTAATTTTAAAATTAGTGCCTCGAGCTTTTTTTGTTGAATGTTGTGTAAGACTTCATGTGCAGTTCCAATAGCATCCAATATCTGTCGACCTTTAATGAAGCCCAAATGTTCACCCGAGATAATGCGAGACAAGTAAGGTTTAATCATATTGGCCAGTGTTTTGGTGACAACCTTATAGCAAAGATTGCACAGGGCAATAGGCCTGTAGTCACTAAAGGAAAACAAAATATTGGTTTTAGGAATAAGGGTCAAGAAAGTAGAGTTTAAATCTCGATTGACCACACCTATGATCCTGGTATCTTCCACCAGTTCCCACAGATCATCTCCAACAAGTTCAAAGAATTTTAGGTAAAACTCAACAGTCCAACCATCGGGTTCGAGGCTCTTATCCCTTTTGAAAGTATTTAGAACTTTCCAAATATCCTCTTTAGTACATGCTGCAGTAATTAGTTATGCCTCCCTCTCACTAATGAGTCTAGGAAAGAGTCCAGTGATGGTAGCTTGGTCTCTAATGCTTGTAAGTCCTTGATCACTATAAGAATTTTTGAAGAAATGATAGGCCGCTGGAATTAACTTGTCCTATCCTGTAATAATGTATGTTGTGTCCATCTTTAATTCCAAAATATGTTTATGGTTCCTCCTGAAGCTGGAAAATTGATGGAAAAACTTTGTATTTCGATCTCCACACTTGATCCAAATAACTCTACTCGTCTGGCGCCAATGAGCTTCCTCAACCAACAAGAGTTTGTTTCGCTCCTCCTCGAGAGCCTTTAATTGTTGTTCATATTCAGTTGGTCTAGTTCCCACAGAATGTTCCTGGATCAGTGACTGAATATTATCTTCCAACTGTGCGATTCTATGTGTATTCTTGATAATCTGTAGATGAGCTCAACTTTTAACTTTCAATTTTAAGTGTTTAAGCTTCCACGCAAGACGTCTTTGCACATCAACTTCTTGTAGAAAGGACTGGTCAATCCAAACCTTAGTGACAAGTCACTTAAAGTTCGGGTCCTGTAACCACATCGGATTGAATTTAAAAGGATAAGTAGAGCGATGAGAGAAAGAATCCAACTGCATAAAGATAGGAGCATGGTCTGATAAGAAAGGATATTCAACCCAGGATCTATATCTTTCTGAAAGTTGAAGAAGATGTTCATAAATGAAAGAACGATCCAGTCACTTAGAGATACATTATGAACCAGTTCTACCATTCCTCCAAGTAGGAACCACAACAGTCGGCAATAAATCCACCAGGTTGTTGTGTAGGAAGATTAATTTTAACTGTAAGGTTGTTGAATCAGGTAAAGCAATGTCCCCCCATATCTCATTAGCTGATAAAGTAAAATTAAAATCTCCCACAACAATAAGATTTGGTTTATACAGAAGGCCAATTTTTGAAACTTTTGTCCAAAATGCAAGCCTATCAGAA
>ML813106.1:74359-98005 GCA_009831015.1 Picea engelmannii
AAAAGAAGAAGTCGGCCCCAAAATATATCAAGAGGCCCCGAAATATAATAAAGGTGGTTATAACCACCCAGTTGGAGAAGTTGGCCCTGCCAGTGAAGAGACACTTCACACATGCCAGTCTTGTATAAATAAGAAGGCTAGCACCTCACTTACACACACAACTCAGTTGCTCATTTTGAGAGACAAGTTTCAGAATTGCAGTTAGAGAAGAAGGAGAGAGAGTGGCGCATCTTTGGAAGAGGATATTCTGTATTAGTTTGAGTTATCTCTTGGCATTGTATTGGCTATCTATAATAAGAAAGTTTTGCTGGGTTTTATTCCCCTAGAGGGTTTCCCAGGATAAATGTTGTGTCTCTTGTGATTGTGTATTTCTCAGTGATCTTGTGTTATGCTATTGTTATCTATTGAAATGCAAAGAACTATAATAATGGCTTAAACATTAACAGAGCCAATGTTGTTGGGACGCTGAGAGATCCAAGCCCACTTGTAATGTGGTTCTTAATGTCTTGATCTCAAATTATATATGAAGAACCCCATGTTTTACATACACAAGATCATAGGGGGTGAACCCCGTAGTGTTCCTCGAGGTGGTTCTGTAGGCCCAAAGGGATTCTAGAATCATGTTAGCCTAGTATTTATGATGTTGTTGAACCATCTTAATAAAATGGCTTCCAATACTTTGTTGGTGACCTCCACTTGTCCATTTTACCAAGGGTGGTATGGAGTAGACATTTGGTGCTTGATCTTTAATTGCTCAGTAATGGACCGGATAAGCTAAGAGGTGAATTGGTCCCCTTGGTCGGTAAAAATTTCTTAGGGGACTCTGAAGAGAACAAAAATTTCTTCGTACAAGAATTTATACATTGCTTCCTCAATGGCCTTTGGTAGGTATTTATCCTCAACCCATTTGGTCACATAATCGATGCATACCAGAATGCACACCTTTTGTCGTGATGGCAGGTTGATTGGCCCTACAAAGTCAAGGGCTCATTTTTCAAATGGCTCCACCAAATTCTAAGATTGGAGTGACATCTCATCAGATTGAATTGTTCGACCCATCCTATGACACTTGTCATAGCTCCTAACATACTTATTGGCATCCTGAAAGATGGTAGGCCAATAATACCCTAGATGTAGTACTTTATTTGCAATTCTTTTGTCAACAACGTGTCCTCCACAAGGCTCACCGTGGTAGGATTTTAGAATATCATAGATCTCGTCCCATTGAACACATTGCCAGATAATATGATCCATCCTAGTGTGAAAGAGGTATCCTTCGATCCACAAGTACTTAGAACTCTATTAGCTAACCCTTTGGCATTCTCTTAGTGACAAATGTTGTGGAAGTCTTCATGCAGCTAGATAGTTAGAAATGTCTGAAAACCAAGGTGTGTTAGTAGAAAAAGTGAATAAATGTTCATCTGGGAAAGTATCTTCTACAAGAATGGATTCTCCTTTATTGGTAAGCCTAGAGAGGAAATCGACAACTACATTTTTCTTCCCTAGCTTATCGATGATTGTAATGTCGAACTCTTGCAATAAAAGAAACCACCTCGTCACTTTGCCATTAGCGACATGATTTTTTATTAGATAACATATGGTGGAGTGGTCAATATGCACAAATACAGAGTAATCAGTAATTCAATGATGAAATTTATTAATGGCACGTACAACAACATGAAACTCTTTCTCAATTATATTATAATTTTGTTCAGCAAGGTTGAGTTTCTCACTGATGTAGTAGATGACATAGGGTTGTTGTTCCTCTTTCTTCCCCAATACAACCCCAATAGCCATATCTGAAGCATCTGCAAAGATATGGAAAGGTAGGGACCAATTTGGTCCCTATAAGACTGGTGCAATTGACAATTTCTCCTTCAAGGCTTCAAATGCAACTTGAGAAATTGACATTAGTGTTGATCATAGTATAGATAAATAATGCCAATGGTAAAGAAATTGATATTAGTGTTGATCATAGTATCAATATTAATATAAGAACAAAGTGAAGTCCAACTAAAATTGTATTTGCATCTCATATTTGAACATAAATATATCTGAAAACATCTTTGTTCATATCAAATACTAGTTATCAACAAAGTCTTATCTACAACCATATAAAAGTTCAAATAAGTCATTTATCAATTCTTAATTGTGATGTTTTTTTTTGTTTGTTAGTTTGTCCATGACATGTGGGACTAACTTGTGGCTAAGAAACCGCGACTTAGGGGCATCTAAGCCGTCAAAATCACCTAGGGATCGCACCCGACCTGAGCCACACCAACCTTTAACATGGTTGGATTTTTTGTCTCCGCAGGTTTTGAACCAATGACTTTAACATCACAGAGTGCCTTAACAGCTCACTCCGCCACCGACTATCCTACACCTTAGAGATTATTCTTAATTATGATGTTAAGATTATTAAAGAATTCTTATTTTTTTATTAATTATAATATATTTAAAAATAATTTTATTTAATTAATTAATTTAAATCTTTTAATTAATTATTTTAATGTATCATTATTTAAATTTATATCAAAATTCAATAATCATATATAATTTTAAATAAGTTTAGTTTTTTCATTTATCAATTCTTAATGGTGATTTAAGAGGATTAAAAAATCCTTTCCTTTTATAAATTTTAATTTATTTAAAATAATTTTATTTAATTACTTAATTAAAATTTCATTTCACTTATTTTAATGTGGTACTATTTAAATTTATATTAAAATATCAACTTAATTTAATTAACTAAAATTATATTTTTTAAAAATAGCATAACTTTTATTAAATAAAATAATTCAAAAAATTAAAAATACAAACACTAAAAAATAATTCAAAAAATTAAAAATACAAACCATTTAAAATGATAAATAATTAAAAACTTTATTAATATTAAAATATACATATAATAATCACCATATATAAAGAAAGATTTAATGGTTAAGAACATATGTTTCTTTTTAGATAGCCATAAGTTTAAATCAAGATAAAATAAATTTTATTAGATTTTAATAATCAAATTTCTACATAGAGTCCCTTGTCCCACAAATCTCATACACTATAACGTTAAAATTAAATAATTAATAATAACAACCAATAAATACACTACCTTATAATGATTACCTAAATTTCACATTTTACATCCATGTCTATTCTTTCTCATTATTACTTGAATTTTCCATTCCCTCTTACTCACTCACTTAGTGAAATGCAATGATTACATGTTCTATATATATAACGCTTTCAACTTAATAATTACTACCAATCAATACCCTACCCTATAATGATTAGGGTTCCTTAGCATGAAATAAATTTAATCTCACATTTGACATCCATGTCTCTCCTTTTTAATAATTAGAACCAATCCATACCCTGCCGTATAATGGGTTCCTAAGCACCTATAATGAGTTCCTAAGCATGAAATAAATCTGATCTCACATTTGACATTTGACATCCATGTCTCTTCTTTCTCCTTTAAATCCTCCATCACAATTACTTGGATTTTCCATTCCCTCTTATTTATAAAGTGCAATGATTTGGGACATGTCTTTTTAAAGATGGACGTAGACAGTTGCAATTGATGTGAAATTGTTGGTGGAGAAATCGATGACAACTTTTTCTCCTCTCAAAGACGTTGAAGAGAAAACAAGTCAAAAGGTTAGCAACAACATTGTGTGACTAAAAGCCCCCTGTGGTCCTCACATATTCGTACATGGCCCCCTATCACTATAGCCTCGAAGCTATCTTTGTGATAGCGATGTTATTCTTTAATAATATGACATCATGTATTCCCATGGAAAGATGAAAATAAATAATTAATAATGATAATAATAGTAAAGAATGTTTAGAGAAAGGTAGGAAAATTAAGAATTCAAAATCACTTTACTAAGGTTTTAGATTATTTTTTAGGGCCTTCTTTAGAGTCAGCTTCATGGATTTTAGCAGTCATGGGAGTAGATGTCGCTTCTATCCCCAACTCCCCCCCTCAAAAAAAAAAATGTTGTTCCTCCTCCCCTTCAATAGGGGACGAACAATAAAAATGAAGCCATCCAAGTCCTCGAAGGAAAAAATTGTTTGTCAAGTTGACCAAATTCCAACTTTAAAGGTCTCTACTCTAGCCCCTAATGAAACACTGTCGTGTTTTTAGGGTGAGCACTCATTGGAAAATTCATGGGGCTCTTACCATCCCCTGAAGCTATGTAATCCTTGTTAAATGCAAAGTGGATATCATTGATTAATACAAACCCATTTGTATTTCTCAGTGCCAGTGGCTATTTTTCTTTTATATTCTAAAACAAATAACATATAGATCTTATCTTCAAAAGCATGCCCTCCTTTATGGGTCTGAGAGGGTTGTACCTAAACAAATTAATGCCATACTTCAATCTAGAGGAAGAGAACCCAAAACAAGTTCTAGTCTAGGTGAAATTTCCTCATCTCTCATAGATTTTTGGGGTGATCCCACCATAAAATATATTGAAAACATCCTAGGAAGATTTGTTTATCGAGATCAACCAAAAGAAACAAATTACATGTCCAATAATATATGTGGAGATTGATTTGGATCAAGAGTTTCTCTAAGCTATCCTCCTTGATATGGAAAGATGGAATCATATTCAACTATTAGATTATGAACATTTTCCATTCAAATGCTTTAAATTCCTTGAATATATCCATCCACTTTGGATTGCAAGAAAAACGCCACTAGCAATGACCCCTACCAAGTCCTAGAAGAACAATTAATGCAAAAAGTACTTGCAATAAGAAGAAGAAAACTGCCACATCTTCCCCATAATGAGAATAGATAGGTCATTACCAATCCCATTGGCAACAATAGATTAGAATATATAGAAAGCTAGGAAACAATGGGGTTATAATTGAGAAAGGATGAGGGGAATAAATCTAGGAAAACCTGAACTCCCCAACCATACAAGACAACTTCCCTCAATACATAAGACATTTGTTAGAACCCCTTTATTAGATCCCCACTCCTTCTCAGGGTAATTTTTTAGGGGAAATTGTGAAAGTGTTTTCATGGATTTGTAGAGGTATTTATGGTAAAAACAAGCAAGAATACCTAAAATCCATAATAAGATAAGAAAAACCATGTTCGTTCATACTCCAAGAAGCCAAAGTAGATGACACCTCCTTGGAAAAAATTTAAAACAAAATATGGAACACGTCCCTATTTAGTAGTGTCCCCCCTCGAGGATTCCTAAGAGACCTTGCCTCTCTTTGGGATGTTCAAATGATTAGAGTCGAAAGAATTCTTCAAATCCAACATTCAATATCCATAGAATCGACAAATATCTCTAATGATGAGAGATCACTATTTTTTATGCCCTAAACAATTAGCCAAAATAGATAGTCATTGGATCTTTATTCAAAATTCATCATCAACAATGAACCCCAAAAACAAAATTTTAGCCAGAGATGTTAACCTTGTTATGGATGCTAAGGGAATGAGAGGAGGTTCCTTCATTAGATGCCCTTGCAAAGAGTTGGTTGATGACATTATCACTAAATTGTGAGTTTTAAAACAGTGAAATAAAGCAATGAATACAAATTCTTAAGCAAAACATAAATTAAGCAATGGCTCATACACATAGTACACAAAGATTTACGTTGGAAACCCTTAACCATGAGAAAACTAACCTTCCTTGGTGCCGCACCTTTCAACTCTTCATTGTAGTAATTTCACCATTCATAATACAATATATACAATATTTTAGGTATTCCGAAGCTACCAAAACCCTATTCCCTCAATCCAAGATTAAATTAGAAAACTTTTTAAAATATCGAGAATCGCTAAAAATAGTGAAAGCTTCCCACAACAAGTTTGGGGCATTGCCCGAACCATGTTGGCTCCAGTCATAGCTCATCATTGAAGGTTTCGTCTATCTGAGGGGGGAATCTTGTCCCCTCTGAGACGCCCCTTGGGCAGCGCCCTGTGCACACATAAACCACTATTGGGGGGAGGATTGTCAAATCTGATACCCCCACCCCCCCCCAAACACATGCAAAGAATATAAAACATGCCCAACATTCTCCCACTTGTTATTTTATTTGCATACACGAGGTCACATGATTACATAGTCAACAATCCAAGGCATCAATGCCCATTGTTTCTCTACACCAAGAGAAGTTTTTGGTCCTCATAGACTTTGTCAATGAATCTGCAACATTATTCAAAGTGTCAACCTTCTCCAACAACACATTCTTGTCTTCAACCATGTCTCTCACAAAGTGATACTGAACATCAACATGCTTTGTCTTTGAATGATAAGTTGGTTTCTTTGCCGAGAAGATTTCACTTTGACTATCAAAATTTAATCTTATTGCTTGTTGTACCAACACAATACCTAAACACAATATTTGTAACCATACTACTTCCTTGCTTGCATGAGTGGCTACCATGAAGTCAAATTATGTAGTTGAGGTTGGCACTACATCATGTATTTTCATCATCCAATTGAATGCTCCTCCAAATAGGTTAAACACATGCCCGCTTATAGATCTTTTGCGATCCAGATCTCTAGCCCAGTCTACATCAACAAACCGGTGTATGTTTAACACTCTGTCCAATCCTAGTCTTCCTTGGTAGTACAATCCATAACTAGTAGTGCCATGCAAATACTTGAAAACCCTCTTTACTTTTGTCCAATGCTCCTTCCCTGGTTTTGATATATACCTGCTCAAAACTCCCACTACATGTGCAATATCTAGTCTAGTATAGACCATTGCATACATAAAGATGCCAACCACACTAGCATATGGAACATGGGACATGTCCTCTTCCTCTTCTTGTGTCTTGGGACGATGATCTGCAGATAACTTTACACCTATAGGAATATGAACCTTGATCTATTTACTCACACATATATTAAATCTCTGCAATACCATCTCAACATATTTTCTCTGATTCAACCATAGTTTCTTGTTTTCTTGATATCTTTTAATCTCCATTCCCATAATGAAGTTAGTAGCCTCTAGATCCTTCATGTTAAATTTGGAGGATGTTAAATCCGTGTTGTTTCCTACCAGCAACATGTCATTAACATACAACACTACATAAATGAAGTGATTATCAACCTGCTTAGAATATACACGGTGATCAACCTTGCTTCTCGCAAATCCCAATCCAAGTATGTATGTGTCAAAAATGTTGGTACCACATCCTAGGTGATTGCTTCATACCATATAGTGACCTTTTTAGGTTACATACCAACTCTGTCTTTCCCTTCACTACAAAGCCTTATGGATGCTTCATGTAGATTTCTTCTTCCAGATCCCCATGTAGGAATGTTGTCTTCACATCCATTTGTTATGCTTCAAAATCAAAATAAAAAACAACAGATAAAATAAATCTAATAGAAGTTAACTTGGAAACATGAGAAAAAATTTCACCAAAGTTAATTCCCTCTACCCAGGAATAACCTTTTGCTATTAACCGAGCTTTGTATTTCTCCACTTTTCCTTCTACATTCAACTTCTTCTTAAACACCCATTTTCCTCCAATGGGATTTCTTCCAGTTGGAAACTAAACTAGATCCCAAGCCCAATTCTTATCCAAGGCATCCATCTCTTCAACCATGGCCTTCTTCTAGAGTTTACTATCCTCTAATTTCACTACTTCCTTGACATTTTTGGGATCATCTTCAGTAATAGATAAAGACAAATTAGCATGAAAATCATGTGGACTATGCCTTTTTGGTTTCTTTATTTTCCTCATCGATCTCTTCAATATTGGAGTATGAGATTCTTCTTCTTCTGTTTTAACTTCTTTCGTCGAGTCAGATTTTGCATCATCCAACTCAAACTCTATTTTCTCAGGTTCTTCTTTCCTTGGTAGTATTTTCTATTTGGGAACATCTTTAACCTCTCTAAAAAAAAACATCCCGACTATAGACAACCTTTTTAGTTTCTGGGTTCCAAATTTTATAAACATTTATACCATCTTTATAACCAACAAAGATACACTTTTCAACTTTATTATCCAACTTACTCATATTTTCCTTTGGAACATGTACATAAGCATCCCAACCAAACACTCTGATATGTTCAAGAGAGAGTTTCTTACCAATCCATACCTTGCGTGGAGTTTTGTCATCCAACGTTGATGAGGGTGATTGATTAACTAGGTAACACACAATACCCACTGCCTCTACCCAGAATTCATGTCCTAACCTAGGACCACTGAGCATGCTCCTTTAATTTTCAATCAACATCCTATTCATCCTTTCTGCAACTCCATTATGTTGATGTGTGTATGGAGTAGTCTTCTTCCTTGTGTTGGAATATTCAATAATACTGAGAGGGGGGTGAATCAGTATTATACATTTTTTACCATTTTTAACCACAATATGTAAACATTAAGTTATCAACAATTTATCACTTATGATTGCATTCAAGAAATCACAAGCATACAAGCACATATACACAATACACAAGAGTTTTATGTGGAAAACTAAATGGGAGAAAACCACGGAACAATTTTTAATGTATCAGAAGATCACATCCACTAGAAGCACCAACTTCTAAATTTTTCCAACACCATCTGGAAGGAGGCACCAACTCCCTGATTTACAGGCTCCAACCTGAAGGAAGCCACAACTTTCTAAAATTTTCAGCTTCAAATGGAAGGAGGCTCCAACCCCCTTTCATTGCCCCTTCCACCCTTGAATATAAATAAGAGAATCAAATTGTCATAGTTACTGTCACTAATACTGATATATCATCATCATCAAAGTTGGTTCAACCACAATAACCACATAAGACTTGTGCCAAGATCTCCAAGAATATACCCCAAATCAAGTACTAAGAATTACCAAGATATGCATCAAACCATGTGCCAAAAACCTTCAAGATATACCTCAAGCATGTGCCAAAGATCCAATATATGCCTCAAAGCATATACCAAAACCTCCAAGATATGCCTCAAAGCATATGCCAAAAACTCCAAGATATGCCTCAAAGCATATGCCAAAACCTCCAATATACAAGCCTCAATACATATAGAAAAATAAACCTTCCATCATGTAGAGATCCTAATGCATGAGATCTCGGACCATCGAACCTTCTTCAACTTCAACATCAAGAAAAGAGTATCTTCCTCAAACCATTCCTCAACCTCGCGGGATTGGACTGAACAATAGGTGGGGCCTCGCATGATGAGTATTGGACAACATTGGGGGGCTTGTGGGACACCTTATACTTGACCTGCAGGGGTCACCTCAGATAGGGTTTCCCGAAAACCCTTCTCACATCTACAACTTTGAAAACTCCCTCCTTCACACGACTCTGCTACTTCACTTGCGCTAAGAGATCACAAGTTTTTCTTGATGATCAAATGAGAGGTTCTTGATGTGTATTTATATCCTTCCAAGTACCTCCTTTACTTGTCTTTAGGTTCGACCTATAACTTCTTGTTTGTAACCATTTTTCTCCTTTACTTGATTTTGGGGCCGACTTATAACTTCTTAACCATTTAGGGGTAAATTTTACATGATCATATTTAAGAGAGCATATCTTCTCAACTGTGAGGAACCACGTGGCATGCCACCTACCATTTGAAATGAATTGATGAGGACTATAAATCCATGGATGATTTGCATGCATTTGCGATGTCCTTCATACTCTTTTTCGATATCTGGAGTCCCAAGAATAAAGTTAAGTCACCAAGTAGGGACATTTCGAACTCACTCTACATATCCTTGGAAAACTGTCGACTCAACTTGTCATCATCACTTACAAAGATGATTTCATACACGTATACTTCAATGATAAGTATGATGTCCCGATCCACTTTTATGTAGAAATTTCTATCTGTATTTCCTTTTCTGAATCCTTGTTGTTGTAAGTACTTGTCCAGTCTTGAATACCAATCTCTAGGGGCTTGCTTGAGTCCATATAGAGATTTCTTCAATCTACAAACATAATCTTCCCTTTATGATAGTAGGAACCCTTCTTGTTGTTTGCTGTAGACTTCTTATTCTAATTATCCATTTAGAAATGTTGATTTTATGTCCATCTAATAGAATGTGATCCTTTTGGAACAAGCATAGGCCAAGATTATTCTGATAGCTTTCATTCTAGAAACATGGGAAAATTTTTCTTCAAAATATTTTCCTTCAACTTGAGCATATCCCTTGCATATTAACCTTGATTTGTTTCTAGTTACTTTTCCATATTCATTTAGTTTGTTTTTGAACACCCATTTTGTACCAATCACGTTTTTGTCCTTCGGTATTGGAACCAATTCCCATGTCTCATTCTTCTCTATTTGATTCAATTCTTCTTTCATGGCCTTGATCCAATGTTCATCATTGTTGGATTCCTCAAAGCTGCTTGGTTCAACTATGAATAATAATGCTATATGTCTTTGTTCTAGTGCGTGTTTGCTTCTTCGGGTTTCTACTCCTATATTTTTATCCCCAATAATTTGTTTCATTGGATGATTCTTCTGACACCAATGTTTGGGTGTCTTAGAAGATTTCTGGAGATCTTGATGATCGTCATTTGTTCCTTCTTTCTGTACTTTTGGTTTCTTCTCTTTTGGTTCTTCTTCTTCTACTACTACTTATTCTTTTATTTCTTCTTCTGCTTCCTGCTCTTTTGAATTTCTGCTTTCTTCCTTAGCCTTCAACACATTTGTTTCATCAATCTTTACATTGATGCTTTTCACTATTTTATTGAGTCCTAGGTTGTAGCATTTGTATGCCTTGCTTTTTCTTGAGTATCCAACCGATATGTTTCATCAACCCGAGAGTCAAATTTTCCAATCTTATTATCTTATCTTTTTATGTAACATTTGCTTCCAAACACTCTAAAATGCTTGACATTCGTTGGTCTTCCCTTCCATCATTCATATGGAGTCTTGTCATTGTTACTTTTAAGAATTCCTCTATTCAAGATATGAATAATTGTATGTACTACTTGTACCCAAAAGATATTACCCAACTTGGAATCTTTCAACATGGTTTTGGACATTTCTTGTACAATTATGTTCTTCCTTTCAACAACTCCATTTTTTTTAGGTGTCCTAGCTGCTGAGAATTGTCTTTTTATTCCATGTTCTTCAAAAAAATCCTTGAATTATTTTTACATGAACTCACCTCCATTATCTGATCTCAAGCACTTGATTTTCAAATCAGTCTCATTTTCAACCATCTCTTTGAATATCCTGAAACATTCGAATGCCTTTGAATTTTTCTTGAGAAAACAAACCTCGGTAATTCTTGTGTAATCATCAATAAGTAGCATAAAGTGTTGCTCAACATTCAATACTTTTGTTCTCATTGGTCCACATATATCAGTGTGTACAATCTCCAATGTTTTTTTTGTAGAATACTCCTTTGTCCTGAAATCAATTCTTGTTTGTTTTCCATGTTTACAGTGCTTGCACATAATATTTGTTGGCTTTGAAATTTCAGGCATCTCTCTTACTACTTCCTTTCTATTGGTTTGACAAGATTGTCAAAGTGCATATGATTCATTATTCTATGCCAAATCCAACTTTCATCTTCCTTTCCCAAGCAACATCTTTATTTTCTGATATCATTTAAGATGTATATGTTGTTTGGAGTCCTTATTGTTGTTGCCACCAACTTGCCCGATCCTTCTTTCCTTATCTCACATTTATTTGAGTTGAATAGAAGTGTGTGTCCTTAGTCACACATTTGACTCACACTTAGCAGATTATGCTTCATATTTTCGACAAGTAGGACATTTTGTTCCATGGCATCTTTGCTTCAAAGTTTGACTATGCCCTTTCCTATAATTTTGGTTAACTTATCATTTCCAAATGAAACGGATCCATCTCTTTCTTTCTTTAGAGTTACACATATATCCTTGTCACCTCTCATGTGATTTGAAAAACCATTGTCAATGTACTAATCACTTTTTCTGCTTTGGGCTTGTAGAGAAATCAAACATTCTTCAATGCTTAGTTTATCCTGCTTCCTTTTCCATATCCTTGATGGTTCTTTTACATGATTGTTAAAAACCTACTTTGATTCCTTTGAAGGGACAATCAACATGTAATCTTTGGTTGTGTTTCCAAAATTGTAGCATGTGTATCATTCCACTTCTTTATTTAATGATCCAAAACTATTATAGTTTATGTTATAAGATTCATGAGGTTTTCTTAGATAATTATTCCTAGAGTAGAATCCATAGTTGCTTATGTTATTAGAATAGGATTTATAATTTATGGCCTTGTGCCAAAAATTATTGCAGGAATAACATAATCCAAGAAATATAGTTTGATACCTGAGTGTGGGAGATCTTCTAGATGGTGCAACTCTTCTGTAATTTTCTTTTTGAGTACTTTCCATGGTTGGTTTCTAATTTCATGTTCCTGTGATTGGATGATCTTCTTCTTGGATAATTCTCATTGCCTGAATGTTGTCCTTTGAAGAATTACATTCTTCCTTTTTGATGGGACCTCTGATGACTTCTTCGTAGCTCTTTTGTTCCGCTTCTCTTTCTGTTGTTGTGGAGATTGAACCCTTCTCAATATGAGTTTGTTTGTATCCTAGTCTATACTTGTCACTGCATGGCCTTTGATTGTTGATGATTTCATTCAATATTTTGGTGTTGTTACCGAAGTTCTGTCAGGCGTCCTTCTTCTAAAGTTCCTTTCTTAGTGATACTATTTCAGCTTCCAAAGATTCGTTTATTTTCTACTTTTCTTCCAACATTTTTTTGAGTTTTTCTTCAATTACTTTAGCTTCTTCTAGTTGGACCTTTAAATTTATGATAATCCGCTAGACTTCTTCATAATTTTTGTTAGGGTTTTTAGAACCCTCCTTTAATTTGATCAATTCTTCCTTAAGGGACCTTTTTTTCTTCCTTTCCCTTTTTAGATCACTTAAAGCACTGATAAGTTCTGCCTCAATATCCACTTCGCCTTCTTCATAATGTTCTTTGTCATTTTCAAGGGTTCCTTTCTGAGTTTCCATTTCCATGAAGAGAACTCTTTCTGAGTCACTGTCACTATCACTATCCTCCTCATATGAGGAACTATCTTCTTTTGAGTAGAGGATTTTCTTGAAGACTTTTCTTTTATTTCCTTTATTGTTTCCCTTTTGATATTTCTTTTCTTTCTTGGAAACTTCTTCTTCATCAATATTTTAATTCTTGGCATAAGGAATTTTAGAAGCAAAATGATCAAGTTTACCACAATTAAAGCACTTTGAGGGAAGCTTACCTTTGTACTTTCCAGTTCCTTTCTTCAACCTCCTCATGAAGTTGGCTATCTCTTCTTCTTCATCTGAATCATTAATGCAGCAGGAGCTTGAATTTGACTTTTTCTTATTCTTTCTTGTCTTCTTGGATTCTTTGAAAGTTGCTTCCTTCTCGGATGGATTATCATGTTATGTTCTCATTTCATAAGTTGTAAGTATTCCACATAGCTCGTCCATGCTCAATGTAGCAAGATATGCTCTTTCTTCTAGGGTTGAAATGTTAGGATCAAATCTCATTAGAAGATACTTTAGTACCTTTTTCAAAATCACCGAACCTTTAATTTCTTCTCCTAATCCTTTAATAGCATTCACTATTTCATCAACTCGCAGAAAACACGTTGCAATATCTTCGTCTTCCTTCATTTTTAGTTGTCCAAATTTACCTATATAAGTTTGAAGCTTGGCCCCTTTGACTCTAGCATCTCCTTCATAAACATTTTGAAGTTTGTCCCAAATATCCTTTGCAAAGTCACAATGCATAACCTTGACATATACTGAACTAGCTAGGCCACTTAGAATAGCATTTGTATCCTTCAAATTGCTTTCAAAAATTTTCTTTCCATCTTTATCTGTTGGAGGAGTGGTAGGTGCCTTGTATCTTTCTACTATTGCTTGCCAAACATCAAATCCATGTGCTTGCAAAAATGTTTTAATATTTTTTCTCTAGAAGGCATAGTTCTGACCATCAAACACTGACATTCCATTATTAGTGCACTCCATGATCTACCTTCCAGTGGTTAGGACGTTTCTAAAGGACTTGCTCTGATACGAATTGTTGGAATATTCAATAATACTAAGAGGGGGGTGAATCAATTTTATTCACTTTTTACCATTTTTAACCACATTATGTAAATGTTAAGTTATCAATAATTTATGACTTATGATTTCATTCAAGACATCATAAACATATAACCACAGATACATAATACAATTTTTTTTTATGTGGAAAACCAAATGGGAGAAAACCACATATCACTTTTTAATGTATCAGAAGATTACATCCATCAGAAGCACCAACTTGCAAAATTTTCCATCACCAACTGGAAGGAGCCACCAACCACCTGATTTACAGGCTCCAACCTGAAGGAATCTACAACTTCCTAAATTTTCCATCTTCAACTGCAAGGAGGCTCCAACCCCCTTTCCTTTACCCTTCCTTCCACCCTTGAATATAAATAAGATAATCAACCTGTCATAGTTACCATCCCTGATACTGATATATCATCATCATCAAAGCTGGTTCAACCACAATAAACACATAAGACTTGTGCCAATATCTCTAAGAATAACCCCCAAATCATATACCAAGAATCACCAAGATATGCATCAAACCATGTGCCAAAAACCTTCAAGATATACCTCAAGCATGTGTCAAATGTCCAAGATATGCCTCAAAGCATAGACCAAAACCTCCAATATATGCCTCAAATAATTTTCCAAATCCTCCAAGATATGCCTCAAATCATATGCCAAAACCTCCAAGATATGACTCAAAGCATATGCCAAAACCTCCAAGATATGCCTCAAAGCATATGCCAAAACCTCCAAGATAGAAGCCTCAAGACATATATAAAAACATACCTTTCATCATGTAGAGACCCTAATGCATGATATCTAGGACCATCAAACCTTCTTCAAATTCAACATCAAGAAAATAGTGTCTACCTCAAACTCTTCCTCAACCTCGTGGGACTGGATTGAGCAATAAGCAGGGCCTCATATGACGAGTATCGACCAACTAGTGGGGGCCTCATGGGACACCCTATACTTAACCCGCAGGGGCCACCTCAGATAGTGTTACGAGGAAAATATCTCTATGGCTAGGAGAAAACCACAACAGATGGAAATGACTACAGAAATCAACTCTATTCTCAAGTATTCTATATAAACAAATATGATAGAAAGACAAGATAAAAGGCCTACCTTGTCCAGACGTTTGATGAATTCCACCATTGATCACTTGACCCAAAGAAATATACCTGCAACTAGTCCTCAACAACCAAGAAAAGCAAGCATATGGTGATAATATATGATGTTATCACATTCAATAGCATAATCCATTAATAAACATGACAAATATGCCCATGGAATAATAATTCAAATATTTGCAAGATATCAATTGGACGGGAAAAGATTATTTCTATTAATATATGATCAGCAGAAGTGAACATGTTACAAACTTCCATTTCAGCACAGTTTGGAACTGAGAAACTAGGTTCCTTCCAGCTGGGCCTCCACCACTTCAATCCTCCACCAAAGGAAATCTCATAGAAGAGAGAATATGAAGTTCTCAATCAATAAGGGAAGAGCTTGGGGGATGAACACTGTGTTCGGACTTAAAGGAAAAAGGGATGCAGACTCAATATGAAGTAAATAATTTCTCCATAGTAACTTTTCTCTCAAAGTTGAATTCTTTATCCTCTTTTCCATAGCTCTAAATTTGCCCATTTATAGCCTTCAAATGGAACTGAAGGGTCGAGTCGAAACATTTCTAGTATATGGAAGGTCAAGGATCATAGATCTCCTATCATGACATGGAAACCCGACACCATTTTTCATTTTTGGGCACAAATCATGATGTACACGGGCTGTAGTGGTGCAGCCTGCGTGTACACATGCTGTATAGTAGGCAAGGTGCATACATGTGGAAAAAATATATTTTTTAGCTTTGGGATTTGCAAAAAAGGATGAAAATTCTTCATAGGGAAATGGAAAAAGGCCCTCTATGCAGGATTGCATAGGGTGAGGAAAATCTTGCTATAACATATGCCCCTTAATGTGTGTGGTCAGAGGAGTATCTGCGATGGCCGAAATACATTATAAAAACCTAGAAGTGGAGTGATGGGGAACCAGCTGGAAGAACTAGTATCTCATTAAATTCCGCACTGAATTTTCATACATGGATGCCAATATAATTACATTGCAAATCCATGTGAAAATATACCAAACAACTGTCTGTGGCCATGAATAGGAAAATACAAATGTGGTTACATGCCAAAGGTTGTCATAGTCATGAGA
The DNA here is from genome assembly GCA_009831015.1 of Picea engelmannii. Taxonomy (NCBI): domain Eukaryota; kingdom Viridiplantae; phylum Streptophyta; class Pinopsida; order Pinales; family Pinaceae; genus Picea; species Picea engelmannii. The sequence continues at coordinate 90,625 of ML813106.1, forward strand.
AAGGCCAAGTAGAACCGGTCTCAAAATCAATATGAAGATATATGTATACAATGGAGTACAATCTGATCTCCCATGATCACTTAAGTCATATAGGTACTGGTCTAGCGACAACTCAGGAAAGCTGCGGCCACATACTGATGTCTTCAATTCTTCTACACAATCTGCCAAAGGTGCAAGTCTACATCACGTGAATAAAGGAGTTGAGGTCGAACATAATGAGACATCGTTTGATTATTGATCATTGATGTATACCGTTAACAAATGCAAGACTGCCTACCGATGATGAAAGTAGGTATCAAGGCACCGAGTACATTCTTACATGTGTGAATAAATGAGTCAGGGTCGAACACTTAAAGAATCCATCAATCATGAGACATTGATGTATTCCCAACTGTCGATGGCGAGAGAACCTACCACTAATGAGTGAAAGCCTCAAGGTACTCATAAGACTCTAGGTCCCGTTTCCAGAGTAGATGAGCCGAAGTCGATGGAAGAAGACCCATTGAAAGGAGAGCATTAAGGAATGTCTCATCATTCAACACAAGGAACAAAGAAGGAGCTTCATGATTTGGAAGAAATCGAACGAAGAACATGTTCACGAACCAACGACCCTGTGCGTCTTTCACGTGTGCCAAGTGAAAGCGGTACATGAAAAAGACCCTCTGAATAGCAGCCAATGAAGAAAATTGCTGACAAAGGTGAGGAAACCACCAATAAGGCTAATGGCATATAAGACACTGCATGAATCCCAATGTGTGAATAGATGTCTTGTCGTTGAACACAAGGGAAACCACCCAGTCAACGACCAATGATGAAATGTCGACTATTGGGTTCAAGGTTACCTACCAATGATGAAAGTAGGACCAGGGTGTGTGATAGGACTACAATATCATGTGATTCTGAGACAAATAGAGGGTATGGATGACATGCAAAGTCAAGAGTTCCGAGGAATGGTCAACATAGGTTGATAGACTTCCTTTGAACAAGAGCATGAGACATATGGAAGACTCCGACATCATAGACTTAATGATGAAACCATGAGATGCAGGAGGCATCAATGAAATTCTTCTTCAGGAATAGAAGAGTAACCAATCGGTAGAGAAGACTTTGTAACGAGCTCAACTTCCTAAGGCCATGCTAAACCAAAAATTATGATGAAAAATGGACTCAATAACTTTGTGCTCTGCCCGTTTTTTTTTTTTTTTCATAGACAAATGAATGCTATGATACAGAAGAGGAAACGAGTGTCGCAAGTAAGCAAAACTAGTTCCAGTAGTGGAACATACCTATGCTCAATGCAAGGAGATGCATGCAGGATATGGACACTTGGGGGAATTTTCCGTCCTGGGTATAGGATGTCAAATTACGAATGATATAAACAAGGATCTGCTTGGTTGAGGATGCAAAATGGGTAAGACAAACAGTTTATAATGCAAAGAGAGAACCGAATATAGGCTCAATACTGCAAGCAAGGGCATGAGATGCAATCACAACTTAACGCCAAAAAATGTCTTTTTTTATGATCTTTAGTCTATTTGGTGTGAAAAATGGATAAAGTTGTGCCAAATAGACGTCCTTTTAAATCCAATTTATGAGTGTGAAAGAGACAAGTTCACTCTAAAATATTTTCTCTTTTTGAAAACAAGTCGGAATATAGATTAACTAAGAATCACGACCTTTCAAGTCCAATTTAACGAGTGTGAAAGGGACAAATCACTCGACAATCTTTTCGCTTTTTAGACAAGTCGGAAAAGAGATTAACTCAAACTCGCTTGGGAGTTTCTAGGCGGCAAGTCACTGGGGAGGCCAAGGCTCCCGTGCTGGACTTCTGTGGAATGTCAGTATCTTACGAATAGTTGACATAAGCTTGGGAAAACCCAAATCTCTCCAAGTCGAGGAGGATAAAGTGCAGGTGGAGTTTATCGTCTCCATAATATATCAGATAATGTCTCTTACCGGAAAAGACATAGGCGGGGGCATTGGATACCCCACAAGACCATACCAATCGAAGGAAACTTCCTCAGGACTAGGAGGGAGAGTACTCGGGGAGAGAAAAAATATCTCGTGTTTAGAAGGAGCGTTATCATGGATGATGACAATATGATTCAAGGATGCATCACCCTCCAAAAGGAGAGTTGGATTGACCAGAGATTTCACTGGTATGACCACTTCTTCAATTATAGGTTGAAGAGGATGTGGTACAACAAGGATAGGGGACACATCACCCTCAACAATGGGGGTATGATTGGGAGAGGATTGCAGTGGCATGATTGTTGTGTCAATCAAAGGAGAAATAAGGTGTGGGGAAACCATAGACACCTCAGAACCCAAAGGGCCCTCGGGTGAGAACCACGCTTCTGGTATCCCAGACGTAGTTGGACATAAACGAGTAAGGTGATCTCCTTCACAAGTCCTGCAAAGTAATTTAGGCTTACGTCTAAGGCATCTAGGCTTCTTGATGGCCCCAACGCTGTTCCCAATGGCTGGTGACATGCTCTCAATGTGACTAGCAGAGGAGAGAGAGTCATCTCCTACATGATGTACATAGGTTGGATATGTGGCATTGATATGACTCGTGGCGACTATAGTGATGCCCCGAACATGACTAGTAGTGGTTGGGTGTGGGTTGTCAACATGACTTGCAGAGGTCATTGAGAAATCTCCAACATGACTGGAAGAGGTTGGTGATAGAGCTCCAGTATGTCTAGCAGTGACTGAACTGGCGATGAGCTGTGGCATTTGATACCAAGGTCCAAGGAAAGATTGCCTTTGAAACATTGCAGGTCAGGAAGGGTTCTGTTTTACCCCCTTTCCCTGTCCGGAAAGGTAGTATCCTTCACCTAACTGATCCAAATAGGTTTGTATGGGCATCATCACTAAAGTCTGCAAAGAGACAAAAATATGATAAGGATTATTCAAGTGAGTATATATGTTTATCCCATGTGAAGGGGTTCCGTGAAGAGGGTAGCCCGAACCATAAAACTGATTCTCCCTGTATGAAACACCCGGGGATACATGTGGACCCATCATGGGAAAAGTGTTTGAGGGAACTAATGTGGAAAATGAAGGATACACAGATGAGGTGTAATAAGTAGAATAAGCACCCATTTGAGTATTGGCTTCTGAAATAGCATAACTAGGACTAGATCCGTAAGAGGGGAGGTTCCAACCTCCCATAGTGAAAGTTGGTTGAGGGACATGACTCATATCAAACGAAGATGTAGGCATACGGGCCATGGTGCCCTCGGGTCCAATGCTAGGATTCATATAAGTGGGCCAGGGAGAGGATGAAAAGGTTGAAGGCACATTCAACATATCAACGAAAAAATGATTAGAGACCAAAGACATGGATTGAGTGTCATAGTTCTACATACCATTATGAAAAGCGGACGGATTTGTCCCCATGAAATGAGTGAACATCATGTGGGGAGTAGAGGTAAATGAAGGAGCCAAAGGAAATCCACTATCCATGATAATGACAACTCAAATCATGATATAAAATCTCTAAGGCCTACTAATAATCAAAGAGCACACAAAAAATCAAACGACCAATATGCACACAAACGGGGTAAAGTGGTGTTGGCAGCCCGAATGTTTGTTAACTTTTTATATCAATTAAATGATTTATATAGCTGCCTAACTGGGGTCATGAATTTTTATTACTCTTCATGAGCATTTTTTCGAAATGACAGTTGTAAGTTGTCGCTTTTCCCTATTGTTTATTCATGCTTCGTTTTCATGATTGAAAGCATGAAAATGAAGCATGAAAACTTGCGACTGTGTTATCATTCTGTTTGAAAATTTATTAAAGGCAAATTGTTTCTATAGTTTATTATTGAAACCTTGTTCCTTGCCATGAATAAATATCCTCTTTGTTTCGATTCCTTGAACACCAAGCATGCCTAGGGATTGATAGTTATATCAACAAAGTACCTTTTTGTTTTGAACATTGGCATGGTTTTTTGTTGTTGTTTTATTCTTGGTTATATGTTTCTTCACTACTAGGTTTTTGATTTTCGATTTTCAAACATCCCGAACCATATGATCCAACCCACTATGTCTCACACTTATTTCCTTTTTAATGCTTTGGTCCTAGCTTGTACTAAATGCAAAGGTGGCAATACGATTTGCAACCATCCATCATTTCCAAGACTGGCCTTGGGCTTTGAAAACCCTCTTCGCATGCATTTCAATTAATGCCCATCTTATCGTTATGAGTTTCTACTCATACGTCGTTCATTGTTGGTGTTCTTGGGCTCAGGGTATGGCTCTGTTCTGTCTCACAAACCCTCCCTGCACGCTGTGTTTGATTGATTACCCTTTCATCCAGTATGGCTTCTGTTGTTAGAGTCGAACCAAATGGCATGCAAAATCTGCTCTTATATGATGATGCCAGAGAAGATTTGGAGAGTAATGGGTGGCTCGTTTTCCTTAGAAAATTTCAGGGTTTCAATTTACAAATTGCTCAGGAATTCGCTTTCTCCTTCGATGGGTGTAGAGATAAGGTGGGTGATGTCCAACTTGAGGTTATAGAGGATTTCTTGAGTCAAGCCACAGGACTCCCTGCAAGTGGTCAAAGGTGGTTAAAAAATGTGAAAGTGGAAGAAGTTCCCTGGAGCCTTCTATTTACATCTCAGAAGATAAAAGGATGTGACAAAGGTATGCCCATCTCTTTATTGAAAGCTCAGTGGCACGATCTGCTTGCTGTGTTAAAACAGTTTGTTACCTGTGAGGGACGTTTCGGTCTTATGTTTTTGTACCATTTGCATCTGCTCATGATTTTTATGGGGTTTCCCTTGAACATGTTGTATTATTTATTAAGGAGCCTTTATAAAATGGGCAAAAGGTATAGGAAGAAACAATCAGACTCGAGCCTCTTCCACCATGGCTTAATTAAAATCTTGCTTGTGCATCAATTAGAATTGAAAAATGAGAGTTGGGATTCTTTCATAACTAGAAATGGTTATGGTAACCCTGATATGGAGGAGGTTGATAAAATCGTGGTTGAAGAAACCCTTATCTACCCTACAGTGCCCCTTTCACCTGCCCAGGCATGTGTCTCAGCCTCCTACAACAAACCCTTTCTCGATCCAAAGATTATTGAACAAGCCCATGAGCAAGTTATACACCCTCATGACTCTGTTAAAAATTTAAAGAAACCTACAGGTGAGATATCTAAAAGAAATCCTGATATAAATTTTAAGAACAAGAGAGCTAGGAGGTTAATATCAAGAAAGCTTCAAAACAAGTCAAAATCTCATGCGAGCTCGATCAACATGATTGAGGTCCATGAGAGTTTGGACTCCGAAATCGATAGGTTCCTCGTTGAAGAAGACCCTCATTCATTCGAGCCACACCTCAATCGGCCCTACAACTTTGTGGACAATTTACCTCCCTATCTGAAACACAATGCAGAGTTTCCTGGTATTAAATTGGGTAACGAATCTACTGTCCATGTGGAAGATGCTCCGGTTCACAATCATGTTTTTTCCCATGCAACCGCCACACAGTCGAAGTGTGAAGTCTGTCTATCCTGGATTGATAGATATTATACTGATTTTCCTATCCTACAGTCACGGGTTAAGGCTCTCACTGATCAGATCTGTGTCTTAACGAAGGAAAAGCATAGGCTCGAATATGTTATTCAAGGAAAATAAAAATGTATGAAGACAACATGCAATGTAGTATTTAAAAATGTTGAGGCTGCAACAACGATTGTAAATTCCAAGGTTGTCTGATACGATTTGATCTCAGTTGGAGGTATGATTCTTTATCTTAAAACATGATTATTTGTTAAAACTAGATTGCTTTGTTCTTACAATAAATTGAATTTCCTTTACTAAAATAACTAGCTACAGAATCACAGATTCTATAGCCAGTTATGTTAATTCGAAATTTACAAATTAATGGTTGAATATGTATCTAAATCTTCCTATTTTTCCTTTTCCTTTCAGGATATTCAGGAGTTCATGATTGTCAATTGATCCGAGGCATCCTTGAGACCTGCCAGTCATATCTTTGATGCATTTTGTATGAACATAAATGAACTTTTGTTAGCTTTAGAGGATTTAGTAAGATCTGGGTGCTTGTATCCCTCTTTTATTTTTGTAATCAATATCTGATCTCAAAAGAGGAAACAATTACCTTTTCTAAAGCTTTATAAACCCATTATTTTTGTAATCTGGACATCCTGGCCTGGGGCTAGTTGTGAACAACTTATACTCAAATTTGGACATAGCAAATATTTACTTTATGCTTTAGCCATCTGTGAATGTTGTTGTTGACTTTAATTTGTTTATCTTGATAATTTGATGACTGTTGATAGCTTTCGTCTTCGCAGATTATTTTGTTGTCAAGATAGTTTTTCTCTCACAGTTCACGATTTTATGCTTCAGTTTTATGAAATCAGTGAATGATCATTCAATTCATATTATGAGGTTTACCTTAAACATGTTGATTGATTAAATGCAAGTTGTAACTGTCGGATTTATCTTATGCGTTATTACTTGCAGTCTATTATACCACAGTTATCCTTTTGTGTCCTATCTTTTTATCAATTAAATACACCAGTCAATGTACAGTTTGGCATTTATCCCAAACAATGTGAAGATGCACAACAGATTTATCTCATGGATGGGCTGATGTACGATTTACGCAAATAGTTGGATGCTTACTCTTCAAGTGATTGATAGGTTAGTCTGTTCCTTTCATTTGCTTGTTGATTATAGAGATTCTTATATGTAGTATAGTTTTCACTATCGACATTTTCTGTTTCAGTAATAGTTTGATATTTGATTTTACAGATGCATATAGATTAAAAACAAACCAAAAAGAAATAGTGATTTTTGCTTTCTTTATCTACTTTTGTCAAAAGAACCATTATACATTTGATTTTTTATGAGTTCAGATTAAAACTCATTAATTGTGTATCTTGTATATATGAATTAGATAAACAGAACTATCATATAAATCTTATTAAATAAACTGTATATATATATAGATGTACATATATATATTAGCGATTAGTAATTAGTGAGTTATTTCGTTTCTTTTATTTATTTTTTCGTTTCTTTTAGGACTTTAGATTGGCCAACGAAGCCATTAAACCCGTCAGAGTGAGTCAATCCAAACGGCTTGGGTTAATTAGACAACCTCGGACCGGATTCACTCTTCCAGTTGACGAGCAGTCAATTTTTCCCATCAACAAATGGCACTAGAAGGAGGGCCGACTAACAAGATGGCCTTGTAGGAGCCTTTATTTTAAATGTATTCAATTTCCCCATGGCTCCCCAAATCACTGTGTTGGAACATGCTTTCCACTTCTCATTACCCGATGTTCCCAACGAGACAGTCTCTCGCTTGTCCAAACTCACCTTTGATG
>ML813107.1:0-11305 GCA_009831015.1 Picea engelmannii
TCGTTAAGACTTCACGCAGGAGAGTCAAGTCATTCAAGGCACTGCAATTAAAGACTCGTTAAGCCTTTAGGCATTGCAATTAAAGTCTCGTTAATACTAGGCCAACGAAATTAGTCACATCCACTGTTTCCACCAATCAAAAATTAAAAATAACCAATTTACAAATTATTTTTTTTTTATTTTCCAAAAACTCAATTTAATATAAAATTTCTATGAAACATTATCAAAACTTTAAAGTTTTAAAAAATTTGGTTAAAAAATTTAAATGTCAATAATTTGGTTATATAGTGTTTGGTGACAAGTAAAAGGTGGTTAAATAGTGTTTGACAAGTATTTAATCACCTTTTACTTGTCACCAAACATTATTTAACCAATAACCTTTTACTTGTCACCCAACACTATTTAACTACCTTTTACTTGTCAACAAACACTATTTTTTTTCCAGCGGAAAATTAATCGGTATATTTATATATATCTGTTTTCAAAAACATGAAATATTACATCCCAAAAAAGACTAAGTTTTCTCCAGTCACACATACTTGGATTCTAGAAGACTAATGACCATACATCTAAAAATTGTCAATACATGCAAATGCGCATAGCACATAGACTCATACCCTAGATAGGCTGTCATTGTTCAACAACTATCACTTCATAAACATATACTTACAAAAAAGGAAAAAGCATAATCTTTCCCCATTGGAATCTAGAAAAGACTTAAATACAAGGTGGGCCCTTCGTTTCCATCTACCCAGTGGTTGTAGTTTATTTTCCCCTTTTGTTTTTGTAGCACCAACTTTGATAGATGATCAATCTCCTTGTTGCTATCTCTGTAGATATGTGAAAATGCGAGAGAATTGAAGAATTTTTTAAGGTCTCTTATTCGTTCCTTCCAACAATCCAAGGAAATAACATTCAAGTTTCCTTTGTTGTTTAACCAGTTTATGACAATTTATGAATCTCCATAAACTTGAATTTTTGAGATGTGCATCCGAGAAGCTATTGTCAAAGTTACCCATACACCCAACAGTTCTACCCTTGTGTTTGTTCCTGGACCACAATTCAATGTCCAATTGATTGTCGAGTGTTCATTTAACCATAGTACCCTTCCAACGCCACTAAGTCCTCCATTTGAGAGAGCTGCACCATTGAACCAACCCTTTGTGACATGGTCCTTTTGTACTTCCTTTATGGGTCTGTCCACTTTTAAAATTTGTTTTTTTGTAAGACTGCCTACTCCTCCAAGTACTCTAATGATCACTGTGTGAACTGTCGGGCTTTTATTTTCAAAGATAACCATGTTTCTTTCTAACCAAACAAACCAGCTTATGATGACAGGTAGTGTGGGGTAATTTGTATTTTGTAAATTCCAGCTATCATAGCAGTCTACCAAAGTGGATCCCTCCCAGATTGAGGTAATATAAAGTGCTCTTTTACCCCTTTCCCAGACTTTCTTAGTGAAGGCACAATCTACAAACAGATGTAGAACAATCTCCCTCGCCTTTAGGCATAAGTGGCAAATGTTTGGCCCAATCCAACCTTTGTGTTGAAGATTGTCCCATGTAAGTATTTTATTAGCCACATATAACCATGTGAAGAGTTTTATTTTGAGAGCACAATCCCATGTCCACAGTTTCTTTTGCCAACCACCAATAGGATGTAGCCATAGTTTGTTGGCTAATGCCAAGTATACATTTTTCATTGTAAGAAAGCCTGAATTGTCTCCTCGTGTCCATCTTAGCTCCTCTGGTTTGTTTATAATTTGGACACTCGCCCCCATCAAGGACCTACAGAATAAGTCCCATTTTGTTGCTAGTGCACCTGTAATACCAAAATCGTACCCGGACGAAGGTTTGTGCTGACTTAGTAAAGAAAATGTAAATTTCTTTGATTTAGTGTATCTACCAGCTCATTTGAGAGGAGAGAAGCATTTCCCATATCCAAGATCCGATCCTTGCCTATTAAGATCGAGTGTTCGGAACCCAGACTCCAACATATCCAATGTAATAAGAGGTGTAGTGATTTTAGCAGGTTCCTCTAGGTATGTGAGGTCCGAGAAGTATGCACTGTTACCGATCTGAGCCAAATAAATTCTGAGCTGTAGGGTAGATACTTGTCCTTTATTACATGGTGCCAGATGCCATCTTTTAGTAAAACTCTCCACAAAGTGTTTGCCAATAATGATCTATTGAAAAGTTGTAAATTCCTTAACCCAGCGACCAAAACACTATTTAAAGTGAGGAGGAAGGTATAATAACATTTTACTTGTCACCAAACACTATTTAACCACCTTTTACTTGTCACCAAACACTATTTAATCCGATGTTGATTTGGACTTTCAATAAATAAAATCGATTTAAAATTGGAGAGAATTCCTAGAAACTTTATTTCTCAATATATATTTAAAACTTTTACCAAAATCTGATGAGCTTTATCCCCACCAAAAAATTCGTTTTACTAACTATTCCCATTTCAACGCCTCCGTTTCCCTCTTCTCTTTTTCCATTTTCGACGGCGAATCGTACTCCAATCGGATGACGGTTTTCGGGTCGGATGGTAGTCGCAATGGGATTTGGGAAGTATTCTTCGATTTTTTTTTCACTTTCACCGGCAGTAAACGTGGGGAAGAATCAATATCACGTTGTCTTTACTGTTGTGAATTTAAAAAAGTTGCAACGTCAATTGAATAGGCGTTGCCAGCGATTTGTTTCGATTTTGAATATGCAAATGGGCGGCCAACGATTTCCCGCAGATTTCTCAATTCAAATCTCAAACAATGGCCGGCCGCCCATTTGCATATTCAAAATCAAATGTCGATTTTAATTGAAAAAAAAGCGGGAAATTGTGGGCCGCCCATTTGCATATTCAAAATCAGATGTCGTTTTTGGGCACGCTCTTCCATCCACCAAATTGAATGGAGGAGAGGAGTGGGTTCTGTATTTACTTATGCATTGGGTGCCTGATCAGTTGATCTGACAGTTAATCTGAGGATCAGAAGGCAACGACCTTGTCATTATGTAATCTTACAACTGTTATGAAGTAGACTGTTTTCTGAGTCATGTGATTTCTGATGTTCAGTTTTCTCCCATTCTGCTGTTTGGTTTCTTCCATGTGTTTCTGCACCTTCCAGACTGATGTTTTGGATGCTGTGTGAAGTATTCCTTGCTTCTTTATACCTGTGATGATTACTACAGGTTTATTAGAGTGTGTAATGCAGGTATAAGGTGAAGAAAGATTTTACATCTCCTTGAATCCTTGTCATCAAGGAAGTGCAGAGCTTACTCCAATGAACCATACCAAAGGAAGAGCGCTCCGTAGAATGATGAAGAGGTTCAATAATAATAGGAACCTCGCCATTGATCTAAATAATATGGATTTCGCCAATCGTGCAAGGGAGGAGATCCTGAAGCTGGAGAGCGAAATCAGGGACAGCTACGAAGAAAGCACGATGGAAAGACCCTCGCTTTGGTGCTAAGATTGGACGGTTGCTTCATTCTAAAAGTATGGGTAAGGACGGATTTTCAGTAGCCGAGGTGAGGAAGTGTTATGACCCTATTTTTGGGGAAAACAAGTTTTGACCATGCTACAAGCTATATACTGAACGGCATTTTGAAGCTTGAAAATCAAGTCTCCTTCATTGTTCTCTGATACTTGGTTTGGAGGGTGGCTTGGTCGTTGATGTCGACAAAATGCTTTTGGATGTGCTCGCATAGTAAATCCTTTCACCGTTAATTTTTTTAAAATAACATTTTAAAATTTTTATTGTTGAAAGGGTTGAATAGACCTGATGTAACATCCATCAGTACTTCCAAAAGCATTCCATTGACATCAATGATTGAGCCACCTTCCAAACCAAATATCACTCGAAAAATGATGAAGGGAATTTGATTTTCAAGCTTCAAAATCTAGTTTAGTATATTGCGTGCATCATAGTCAAACTTATTTTCCTCAAAAATAAGGTCATAGCTCTCCATACTTATAGAACGAAGAAATGCTACTGCATGAGGGATGTTTTTGATGTCATATTGTGCTTTTGTTTTTGCGCTACAACATTTAATGCAGATGCTACACTCACCTTGATCTACACAAAATCAAGTTCACCTTGATCTACTCAAAATCAAGTACACCTTGATCTACAACATTTAGTACCTCACAACTGATCTATGAATTTTTTCTGGACACAAAATCAGTTGGTGATCCCAATATGAAGTTGGACACTGAACAAAACCGGGTAGTAGAACATCAGACCTCTTTTGGATGCAAGGTAAAATGTTTCTTTGTTTATGTTTTAAGAATTTTTCACATTTAAAATATGAAGTTATAAACTAAGTTTTCTAAGAACATTGTTCTTAAACAAGGGCATAGTTTTAACTTTCAATCCTTTCACCCGATGATTTATGATTTATTCGTCATTATGTCTTCCCTTTGTGCTCCTTGGGTTAGATCTCTTGTCTGTTAAGGGTACACCTGTGCATGTTTGGAACGTTTCTTCCTAGCATTCTTATGTATAAATATTAGAATGTTTGTTCGTGTGGGAAACTATTAGTGCCTCAAATCTATCACTTATAGATGATGCTCAACTTTTTTGAACTTTGCAGTTACAAGATGCTAGCTCACGGGAATAAAATATTTGTAAGGCTGTACTCCAATGTTGAACGAGACTGCAAAATTTCCATCCCTTTTCTAGACTGCTAGTTGGAAGGGCCGGTGCATATATAGTTTATAAAGAATAGTTCAATATGGATCCTATCTAGTGCCACAAAGAAAATTTCTATATCCTCGAACAACTTTTCTTTCTTATTTGGAACATGCTTCTCTTATGCATTAAAAATTTTGCTTCACATTGTATTACAATCAAGAGATGAGGGCTATTGACAATAGCTTCCTCACCTGACATGAACTAAGAAACCAAAAACAAAGAGTCTACATATTTCTTGAAGAAATTAAGCCTAGTTGTAATAAGTGGTGGTAGCTCAAACTTAAAGGCGTATAATTCTCCTAAATTGAATATGTTTAGTGTTAGGCTCCTCATGGAATGCTCCCTTGCATCTCTGCTGCCACAGGAAGGAAATGCATGTTAGTGATTTTGAAATTCTTCAGCACATAGTAACAGCCCTAGTCTGATTTCTAACCTACCTACTTAGGAAAACAAAACTGAAATCCCTATCAAAATTGCAATCTGATTTTTACTAGGAACTGAAATACATCAAAGTTCAAACTGAATAAATGATGCAGACCCCCTATCCCTCCTAAGGGTTGCGTGACCTCTTGGTCAGGATCTTTGATTCAGGAGATGAAATAGCTCTCTTGGTTTTGAGTTGGAACCCTTGACACTAAGTCCATAGGTCCTTCTTTGTGTTCGCCTGTGCGACCTAGAGCTAGGTTCACGCTTTCCACTCCTCGTGACCGTGGGCATGACCACAGACTTGGCCCAAAAGGTGCGCCGCGTTTCGCGACCTCGAGCCTTCCAATATGACGAGTCCTTGGCTCCTCCAAGTCTTGAAACTCCGATGAGGGCTAATGGAGGTTAGCTCCTCCCTTTTCCCCAACTCATGTGACCACACACTCGTGACCACAAGCTCTACCACAAAAAGTGGATCGCGGTTTGTGATATTTGAACCTTGTGATACAAGGTGCTTGACCCCTCCAAGTAACGAATGTCGAAATCCCGATGACGCAAGATCTACGACTCAGTTCCCTCTTGGACCTACGGTTATGCTTATTTCGACGTTTTGCGTTTCGCGGCTTCGTCCTGCACGAACTTTGTTCGTTCCTCCACTCGGTTGTCGAAATCACAAAATCTTCCCTCGCTACAGATCAACGACTCTAGTTCTTTGAAGATTTGACGACTCTAATCCTTTCAGGGTTCTCTCGGTCGAGAGTCCCACATTGTTGACCCTTGTACTCCCAGTTGCCGAAATGTTGAAAGCTTGAGGCGCTTGATCAACGACTCGTAATTCCCTCCAGATCTATGCTTAGATCTCTTCCCTGTCACTAACCTCCTTGTAACTCCACTTGATCCAACGGCTTGCGAGGTTCTCCACTATGATTCAATGCTCGACGATGTTCTTTCTCTTGAGCTTTTACTTGGTTCAGACTTAGAAGATTTTCTAAGTCTTCGAAGGCTCGACCTTCGCTTCTTCCGGGGAATGGGTTTCTGGATCTCGATAACACTTTCCGACGTGTTATTCCTCTTGAGCTTTGTTTGGTTTAGACTTTGATTTCCCGCGCACTCCTTGCGTTTGAGGGATTTCGATAACTCAAATCCACGGTATTTCTTGCAAACGAATTCCTTTCGATTTCCTTGTGTTCCTCTCTAGCTCGATGCACACCTTGCAGAACTTCAAATGAAGAGAAACAATTGAAACTGAAAACTAACAGTCATAGTTTTGTTCTCCTCTGTGGAGATTCATTCACTTGTTCATGAAAACAAAGATAACAAGAAATCGCAAATACATTCACACACCCCCATTTGGATCAATTCTCCTTCTGTTATATTCACAAGTGTCAAAATGGCTACAAAATACATTCAAATTACAGTAACTCAAAAATTGAGATCTCCTGTTGATTTGCAGTTCTCTCTTATAGCCAATTTCTCTTTGTATTGCGGCTCTCTTTTTCCCTGAACATACCTAACTTCTAATTAACTCAAAAACTTCTAGGGTTTCCCCTGGCTACCGGTCTACCCTAAGATTCATCCTATGCTATCTTAGTCCAGTCTCAATCCAGAGACGAAGTGGGAACTCCTGCTTCGTTTGCGAATCTCGAAACGTGCCTCAAAGGGTAAATTTCGGCATTGGTTCAAGCGTGCCTCCAAAGGTAAATTCCGGTGTTGAGTTAAGGTGGATTTCAAAATTGGCCGCAATCGCCAACGTTGAAGTTCTAGAAGAACTCCCACGTGGTGAATGGTCCTGCTTTTGCGTGCTTGCCAATGATGCTCCTGCATCAAGAAAGTAGCGGCAAGTACACAAATCTGAAACTCAAATCGATTCACTGTTTTTTATTCTTGAAAACGGGAACTACACTGATTACTTCAAACTCTACCCTTCACCCACTACTTACTACTCTGAAAATTTCAATTAATAAAACCTATATGCCTTCCTTCTCCTTTAACGACTAGGAGATACAATGAATGTGGACACATGGACAACAATGCTTTCATTGAAATAAACCTAAACCCTAGATCTATTCCTAGCCTTGGTATTAGTGCTCTCAATTTGCATGAAAGGACTAATCCTAGGAAGGTGCATCCAATAGAGCGGAATGCAAGTATGGATGCATGCATCTCTCTCTTCCAAGGATTCATGCCCCATCTATTCTTGAAACTTTCCACATGCAAAGTGCCCTAACTAACTATATGAAGATTTTCCAAGTCCTATCAAGCTGCCAATTAGGTCTGTCTTTGACCTCAAGTTGGCTCTAAGTTTCAACTGTCAATGAAGATATTGTTGTTGTTTTAGGACAGCCAACAGTTCAGGAACTTCTTGTTGATTTGTTATGGTTACATTCACAATTTTAGGTGCTCTAGCATGTAGTTTTAGTCACCAAGGGTTAGCACAAGCATACTAAAATAAATGTAACACACCTAGAGATCTTTATAGCTGAAAATAAAGTAGTTCTACACTCAACACACATGAAATTTGACATGGGTATTTTTGGTCAACATGACCCTGGATATAACCCCCTCGGGGAAAACCAATTTGAAATATATGTCTATATATGATGATCTAAAACATGAGATACAACAAGTAATACAATACAAAGGAACTTGTATACATAGCAAGCTCCTCACGAGCCTTGCCAAATGATTCAGTGAGAAATGTGCCCAAGCTTAGTGCGCCCTCTCCCTTTGTTGCTCTTTCCATTGAAATGAAGTGCCCTCCTTCCTCTTTGACCCAATGAAGAAACCCCTCCATAGAAAGATGCTCTCTTGTGTTGCCTCTCCACTGAACCAATCATATATGACTTGAAACTTTCCACATGCAAAGTGCCCTAACTAACTATATGAAGATTTTCCAAGTCCTATCAAGCTGCCAATTAGGTTTGTCTTTGACCTCAAGTTGGCTCTAAGTTTCAATTGTCAATGAAGATATTGCTGTTGTTTTAGGACAGCCAACAGTTCATGAACTTTTTGTTGATTTGTTATGGTTACATTCACAATTTTAGGTGCTCTAGCATGTAGTTTTAGTCACCAAGGGTTAGCACATGCATACTAAAATAAATGTAACACACCTAGAGATCTTTATAGTCGAAAATAAAGTAGTTCTACACTCTAACACACATGAAATTTGACATGGGTATTTTTGGTCAACATGACCCTGGATAAAACCCCCCTGGGGAAAACCAATTTGGAATATATGTCTATATATGATGATCTAAAGCATGAGATACAACAAGTAATACAATACAAAGGAACTTGTATACATAGCAAGCTCCTCACGAGCCTTGCCAAAGGATTCAGTGAGAAATGTGCCCAAGCTTAGTGTGCCCTCTCCCTTTGTTGCTCTTTCCACTGAAATGAAGTGCCCTCCTTCCTCTTTGACCCAATGAAGAAACCCCTCCACAGAAAGATGCTCTCTTGTGTTGCCTCTCCACTGAACCAATCAGATCTGACTTCCTCCAAGTAAAAATGCTATTTGCTAGCTGTGCACTCCACTCCTATGGTGCGCCCTCCTCCTAGCAAGTGTGATCACCATAAATAAGTTGGGCCCTAAGCCTCCATGAGCCCTCCACGGAAGGAGGTGCCCAAGCTCTTCTCTCCCAATGCTTCCATTCTCATCCTCTTGCTCCTCCTACTTCTCCTCAAGTGAACATAACAAGGAATGAACTCTCCTTTGCCCCTTGTGCCCTCCTTTAGGAAGCATAAGGAAATGTAAAAGATGGGTGGATGAGATCATTTCATCTCATCCCTAATTAATGGTTGAGATCAACTCATCTAAATCTCAACTCAAAATCCACTTTACTTAAGTTTCCATAGTTTCACTTTATGTCTTTTAATTCACCCACTTTGTGAATTAATTGTCACTTTAGGCTAAAATGACCAAATTTCACTTTTGACTTAAATCTTCTAAGTCAAAGTGAAACTAGACACAAAGTACATAGTACACGGTACAAAGTGCTTCCCTCGTGTGTTTAGAAGCTCACAAACACAAGGGGACCACTTTCCAAGGTATCCAAATCTCAACACTATACATGCAATTACCAACTAAAACACATTCATAAATAGAACTGAACTGCTAAATAGAAAACATCTAAATTGGAATTGAACTGATGATGGTGCATACATGTGCCCTCATCTTTTTCTCTTCCATAAATGCACCTGCGCCCTCATTCATTGTTGTATGGAACTGTTGAAGGAGGACATGTTGTTGATGCTTACATTAAGGTTGTTGAATGGGTTGCTGTAATGTAGCTTCTACAGTACAACAACCCTATTTGTTGAAAGGGTTGCTATACTGTAGCTTCTACAGTACAGTATGCATCTCTCTCTTCCAAGGATTCATGCCCCATCTATTCTTGGAAACTTTCCACATGCAAAGTTCCCTAACTAACTATACATGCAACTACCAACTAAAGCAAATTCATAAATAGAACTGAACTGCTAAATAGGAAACATCTAAACTGGAATTGAACTGATGATGGCGCATACATGTTCCCTCATCTTTTTCTCTTCCATAAATGCACCCGTGCCCTCATTCATTGCTGTATGGAACTGTTGAAGGAGGACATGCTGTTGATGCTTACATTAAGGTTGTTGAATGGGTTGCTGTACTGTAGCTTCTACAGTACAACAACCCTATACCTGTGCCCTTTTTCTCTTCCATAAATAGTAAATACACCCGTGCCCTCATTCACTGTTGTATGGAACTGTTGAAGGAGGACATGCTGTTGATGCTTACATTAAGGTTGTTGAATGGGTTGCTGTATTGTAGCTTCTACATAAGCCAATATTTTCTTTGCTCACTACTGCCATTAATGGTGCTTTGTTAGACATTTTCTGAGGTACTAAAACAACACTCCCTCATATTAAAGAAAGTGTTCTCTGTCAAACCCAAAATACTCTCTTTACATCTGGAATCTCCCTTCTTGTAAGGGCTTGGTCAAACAATTGACCATCAAAGAACTTGGACCATCAAAGAACTTGGAGAAACATGAATTTGGATCATTGCTTCCTTTCATACTCCGTTCTCTTCAGAATCTTCAAGGTGAAAACCTTTTGTACAAGGAGCATTGCATCAACAACCTACCAACCTCCTTTGTCCTCCATGTCATCTTCCTTGATCAAAAATCTTCTCCTATGTATATGGTGCCAAGACAAGTGTATCGGTTGAAATATGCACTAGACTTAGATTAACCCAACATGAGTACAATCTCATTGACAATGGAATCCAAAACTTGTAGTGTGTGCATCAACCCATCTAAGGCAACTCTTTATTTTTGGGAGAATCCTTCGACAATTGGAGTAAGAGTTTCATTATGGTCAACTGTGAAAATTACCAAGCCCCAGGTGACTAAAGTTCTTATGATCTCAATCAAAACAAGTAGATAAATGACACTTACAAAAATGGTCTTGGGAAAAATACCTAATGGATCAGTAGAACTACTTTTTTTCAATTTTTCCATTCCAGAACTTGTTGTGCCCTTCATCGATGTCCTATGCATTGATTTGTAAATTTGTACCCAACCCACCCATATGAACGTTTTTCTTGCATCCCATTGAATATAACCTAGTTCAATATATCGTCTAAAAAAAAAATGCCAAAGAATTTAACTGGTAGAGGTTGGCATAAAGAGTGGGGCACTTAACTGGTACAGGTTGGCATAAAGAGGCTACCATTTAATTGGTGGAGTTTTTGTCAATCCAATGCCTAGTTTCCATTTTATTGATAGTTACCCCTTCTATTTGCCCTCTTTTATTCCGTACGCTGCAATTTGTATATGTCATGAAGCTATCTCAACACCCAGATATTCGTGCGTTGGTTCTAAACAGAGTTACTCCAAATTTTGATGTATACTTTCTTCACACATAGCTGCTGTTTTCCCTTGGTTCGCTATCTCATTTTCAGACCACCACGCAAATACTCTTGTTTGTGATTCTGCACCCAGCACATTGCAACGTTTTTGTGGCTTCAATCGTACCGCTTGCCAATCTTGCATTGCATAGCTGGCCGCCATAGATCCCAAAGGCACACTATACACCTTTCTTCTTGTGGTGTAAGCATGCCTTTGTGCGTATTTATGGTGCTGTTTTTCATTCATATCTTCAACAGTTCTAGTATGCACGACATCTAGCAATAGCTTGGAG
>ML813107.1:29461-42903 GCA_009831015.1 Picea engelmannii
CTGATGGCCAACACAATTAATGGGATTGAACATGATGGGCTAGAATATATCAGTCAAATGCCTAAGGAATCTTAAATATAAATCTAGATGCAATAAGGAAAAACGTATGGCAATACAATTTGGAAGCATTATAAAGCAGAAGTATCTTATAGTAAATGCGAATGGGAGTTTTAACAATCTGATAAAAGTCGCTTTCTATTTCATGATAATGTTTTTCAATGATTCTTCTAATTTTTCTCTATTTTTTATGTTGATGTTGTGTGCACCAGAACCAGTTATAGAAGAGGAGGAAAGCCACTGAGATTTATTTTATTTGACATCATCAGAAAATCAACAATGGATTGACAATTTTGTAAATGAGTAATCTGCCTGGTTCTGATAATATTCAACAGACAATAGAGACATTGTTGTATCCTAGAATTGTGTTCCAATGACAGCATGAGAAATTTCTTTATCATTCCCAATAGCTTTTTCTCAAAATATTGCAGTAGTGGGCAGACAGCAATGCATCTCTTCATTTCCTACTTCATGTAGACAATATGTAACCTTTAAGAGACATGTTTTCCCAATTGGCATACACAACATTCCATTGGCCTTTGTTAAGCTTCCCATCCCCATTCCTCCTCCTGATCCTCTTTCCTTTGTGCATCCTCCCCACAGCAGGTTCCATTCTGCCTCTCCTATTCTTATGAACCTGATAAGCTGAATTTGACCAATCTAACTGCATCTGAGATAAACAGCCCATCCAACTGAGTAGACCGAGTTGAGACCCTTTTAGAAACTAAATCCCTTCCTCTGCAATGATATGGTCCTCTCCAACGACATCATCATGTTGTCCCTGATATCTATCATTCCCTTGATCACCATAAATGATCCCAGTCCTCCACTTGCATCTTTGATAATGTCATCATTTAGATCACTTATACTTTGTTGTATTGCTGCTTTTGTTATGATTCCCTCTAATGGCAAATCTCCCTAGTAGGCATGAGTGCCCAAATTTAAGGGCTTATTAAACTCTAGTGTTACATACTTAATTTTCAGTTTGACTTTTTCTGTTTCAAAGTCTAGTGTTACATACTTAATTTTCAGTTTGACTTTTTCTATTTCAAAGTCTAGTGTTGTTGCTTTACTGGTTGACTACTGGCATTCACCAAGTGGTGATTGATGATCATAGTTTAGTTTAGAGTGAATGTTGGACCGTACCTTGAAAGCGAAGGCCCAATACTCTGCTATTATTATGGATTGTTGTAGAGCTCATGTTTTTCTACAAAAGAATACATTGTTTTCATTCATCAAGAAAAGTTGTATGAGAAAGAACCATGTGGTTATGCTTGTCAACATTTTTACATAGATTTGCTTGTTGAGAATGCAGCAAGGAAGCTCTTCCACTAGATTACAACGTCTTAGCATGGTGGGGGACAATGAAACACAGGCCAAGTTGATTATTTAACTTTTCCTAAAGTCTAACTTAGGAAAAGGATTGTTGATGTGTTATATTCTTCAGTTGATTTTATTGAGCACCTTTTCTAAGGTTAAAGTGAAAAATAATTAAAGTGAAAAATAATTTAAGTGATGGATGTTTTAATCTTATCCATCCATCTTGGAGAGTGAGAGAGACTTAATCTCAACCCTCCATGCTTATGAGATTAGGTTTTTTGCTTGCTCAAGGGTTTATAATGAGATCAACTTGGCTAGAGGGTGCATTATGCATTAGAGAAGTCGATTTGAGGAGGATCGATTTGGGGTTTGTGAGAGAGAAATTTTGCAGGGAGATAGAGGAGAGTTGCCAACAAATAATTAGTCCACTTCTAGGGTCAAGCAGAGGTTGAATCACTCAGCCACACAAAGGAGTTGTACAAGGTGACACAGGGTGCACACAGAGGCTCTTGTGTTGGGGTTTGCTGAAGTGCAGAGGTTCCAAAGGTTGAGAGGGGTTGTACTTCATCTGGGAGGCATTTCATTGAGGTTTGACTTAGTATTTTGTGAAGGCCGATTTTTTGTAAGAGATCTCTATATTTTCTTGTTGAAATAATAAAATCCACAAATCTTCTGCACTGGTTTTCCCTTTGGGGTTTTTCTAGGGACTATTGTCCAAAATACTTGTGTACATGTGATGGGAATGCTGTTGTCTTTTACATTTGAGTTCTTGGTTATTATTTCTGCTGTGTATAATTTATTTGTGAAAGAAAAACATTGTGTAATCAGTTATAAGTGTAATTTAATTGGTTTAATGAATTGGGTTTAGAGAAAAATCACATTGCTATCTGTGGTTATCTCATTGAATGTGAAAGTTGTTTTTTTGGGACTTTCAAATTTACTTCCTACTCTGGTGGTGTTCATCTGGCATTTTGGTAACCTTCTAAACTCCTTTTTGATGATGCAAAACAAACATTGGTGCAACTTTTACATATATGCAATTTCTATACTGATTTAACACATGCAATATTCAGTATTTGCATGATACCTTTTTTTGACATGCCATTAATAAATTTGAAATTTGTAATAAGTAGAAATTTTACTAATTATTATATTGATTGTCACAAAATTGAAGATATTGCCAATCAACTATTTATGGTTTATATTGCAGAGGCTCCCTAAAGCATACGGTTTTGAAATTAAATATATTAAATGAATGTTTTATGTTGTCCGGTTAAAAATAATGATTATAGGAAACACATTTCCTTATGTTTTTTGGAACAAAAGTTGCACTCTTTTGGTTTTTGTGGAAAACCATAGAAAATAAATGTCTTAAGTGTGTCACCTTGTTGTGGACTTGGCTACAAAAGCAGATTAGTGAAATACTTTTCCATATTGAGTGCCATATATTTCAAATGCAGATTGGTGTTTGTTGATTCCATATCCAATTCTTTGGAAAGAGATTTTGTTTCCTCACATTGTCCTTGCCTATAATTACTTGCTTGGTGTGTTTACAAGCTTTTGAGATTTTAAATTCTTAAAATTATAATAGTTTGGGTATAGTCGAGTTTTCATCATATTGTTTAGATGTCTACCAGGTGTTTTTCAAAGATGATTGACCAAGATTGAGACATAGAATTGTTTAGAAAAAAGTTGAGCAAAGCAGCACATGCGCAAAAACTCATTGTAGATCTCCGACTTTTGGGTTTCTTTTAATTGGGAATTGTTCAATTTGTTTAAAGCATACTAAGGAAAATAACACACATGCATTGGAAACTCATCCTAGGTTTCCATCTTTTAGGGTATCCCCATGATGTTGGTTTTGTTTGTATTATTTGGAGGGAACATGGTTCACATCCTTAATAGTGTAACACAAAAAGGTTAAATATATACTTAAATTTTGAAGGTTTATTTTGTCTAAAATACAAATGGTTGTTATCTACATTTGGATATTAGTTGAAGTGATTAATTGGTTTTTGTTAGAGGTACTCACAATGCACACTTATTGAAATTTTAATTTGTCAATTTTGGTTCTTTATTGCTTTTTGTCTGCAAATTACACACAAATTGATGGCCAAAATTAGGTATTGAACAAAAACTCGGTTCGTGACCTCTACATCTATTATCAACGAAACAAACTATAGGATCAATAGTTTCATATATTGTAGCACAATTTCAACAGAGCCACTCATGTATTTATAGGACACACCCCATTTGAGGTCTATTTTGGATTCCAACCTTTAGCTCCTTATGAGATTCTAGTTGCTATCCCTACTTCATCCATATCTTACCAATAGCAGGAGCAAGATAAAGTTTCTTCTTTTGTGCAAAACTTGGCCAAGGTTCATAGCAGAGTCCATCCTTCAACAAACATAGGCCAAATACAAGGCATTGCATGAACAACATTGAATTGAACCACAAATTCATGCTAGTGAGAGAGTTTGGCTCCACTTGGATAACCATCACTCATCACTTATAAATTGGGTTTGAACACACCATGACTCATAAAATGGGTTTGAGCACCTTAAAGGTTGGATTTAGCACCTCAACTTGCCATTTGTGATGCAGTGAATGTCAACCAACTTAAGATGCATGAACCCCCTCACTTGTAGTAATTTGTTTCGAGCACATATCTAGACAAAGTAGTCAAAATTGGAACCAAATTGTTTTCCCCCTAAATTATGAACTGGGTTGGAACCAATTGAAGAATTGATACCTATGATGCAACGAATGTCAACCAACTTAAGCTATATGAACCCCCTCACTTGTAGTAATTTGTTTTGATCACATATCTGAACATAGTCAGAATTGGAACCAAATTGTTTTTCCCCAAAATTATGAATTGGGCTAGAACCAACTGAAGAATTTGTATCAAAACTGGTCAAATAAAAAACAAAAAAAATATTCAAATCAATAAAAAATGTATATTCATGTACATTGATGTAGAATGTTAGCCAACTCAAGTTGTATAAACCCCCTCACTTGAAGGAATTTGTTCTAATCACAAATCCATACAAACTAGTCAGAGTTGGAATTGAACTAGAGCTGGTTTGTCCCAAAATTATGAATTGGGTTGGAACTAGTTGAAGAACTGGTATAAAAGTTGTTTAAATAACAAGTACATTATATATATATTTTCCATGGAATACATATTGAGGAGAAAACCTGTTGAGTATTTCTCCTCATTTCGAGTATGGTACCTAAGGTAAATTGAATTCTGCAGAAGCTCGAAGCTTTGTCAGCATGGGGCTCAAGGACATTACAACAATACACTCTTTAAGAGTTCTACATGTCATTTGCGGGAATTGAACTTGGGTAGGGAGGATAACAACATTCCTCCCAACCACCTAAGCTAGACCCAATTGACATTTTAATATTCAAATTAAATAAACAATATATATTCATACACATCAATGTAAATCCAAATAATTAGACACAAAATATGTAAACTTTAAAGTTTGTTTAAATTCTCTTGCCCCTAACCCCCCTTTCCGTAGAAAAAAATTGTAATTTTATTTCAAAAGGAACAAATTACATTTTTCATCATGTTAATACAACATTCCAAACAACTTATAAAAGGCATCAAAAGAGACACTAAAAAAACACAGAACAACTCCTCAACAAGGCGTATATAGTCTTGTAACATATCAACCCATACATATAGCACTTGTATATAGAACTAGTCCCTACTTATCCAGGTCTCACACATCATACAACCTTATATGTGTAGATCATCATAAAAAATATGCAATCTATAACAATGATCTAAACATCTTTTTATAATCCCAAACAAACATGTTACCATAGTCAAAATCCATTAATATTACTAAAAGACATCTTAGTAAAGAAGCTCAATCATGAGAAGGAGGGTATGCCAATTGGCATACACATCAAGCCAATGGCATGCTGTGTATGGAAAATGGCATACACAACAAGCCCCTTTGTATGCCATTGACTCGTTGTGTGTGCTCTATGTTTTGTGAATGTGTTCGTGATTGCATGCGATGATTGTTGGGCATTGACATTCTCATTAGATTTATGAGATCCCAATCGATCTAAAATATTTTCTTGGAGAAAGTTCGCCAAGTGGGCAATGTGAAGTGCATATTCCTATTCTTAGGTGAAGTGAGGAAGATTGTAGATTTGTAGATGGTAATTTTGAACAATTTTCATACATGATTAATGATACATTGCTTTTACCAAACTGTGATTGTTGTTGTGATCAAACTATTGTAAAGGAGGAGGATGCATGCTCTTTTGTGAAATAACATATGCATGACGCCACATTTAGAACTACCTTTGGGTGTGCATGATATTGGTCTTCAAATGAAGCACCAACTTGGATTATTGGAGTTGATCATTTCTTTAGGTGATACTATGGATCCATTGCTCATACCTCATTGTGTGGGTGATTGAAGTTTGATGCAACATAAAAATTTGATTATTGTTGTGATTGATCAAAACCCAACAGGGCATGTTTTCCTTAGATTGAATATAGGTGGAGGCATGTGATGAATGGCTAGGTATTATGAATATACACACATTGAGATTTCGGGAGTCGACCTATTTGAAGACACCATAGATTTGGGTGGATACCTAGGGTGAATGTTGAAGATGTCTATGTAGTCTAGAACAGTTAGGATAGGTCGCACTTGAAGTCTAGATCAAGATAAGTATAGACATCTTTGTTGTCAATACCATGGTCTTTGATGGAGTTTGACCTATAAATATTTTCTAGGTGAACAAACTATTGGAAATTACAAGGATTTAGGATACAAGACACGTGAAGGAGGAAAGGTGATCTGCAAGATGCAATGATCTACGCTTGGGTGGTGCTTGAGAGAGATGTGTAGAGTATTGAGAATGACTACTTGATTAATGCTACATGGAAGTATGCATGAGATACGTTCTGGTATACAATGAGATTGATTTATTGTTATAAATAGTGTCAAGATTATGCACAAGTTACGGGGCTTTGTTTGACATCACAATCTTCGTTTAGAACACATAGTGTAGAGGCCATAGATAAATTTGTTGATGGGAAACAAACAAGATGATGGAAAGTCATATGTGGGTTTCTTGGTCAATTGACAATCTTGCAAGCATAGAAATTTATCTTTTAATCGACAATCTTGTAAACATAGAAATGTATCTTGTGCATTGATGGATTGAAGTTTGTAACATTGTGATGAAAAATTGAAGGCACAAAATGAAGTGGTTCATGGGTTTATGAGCCAAGGTGAATGACATAATAAATTGTAGAAAGAAAATGAATAAGTACTTGGTTCATGTAATTGGAGACCTTGGAAGTCTGACATCCATAAAGAAAAAATGAGGTCATGAAGAAGTTTCCACATGGCTTGATAGAGCATTAGTAGACCAACTTTTGATTCATGCCTCTGAAATGATGTAGGAATAACAACACAATATTTATGTGTTGAAATATACTTATTTCTAATGTCATTCTGGCAACACTAATGTTGATAAGAATTTATAACCAAATCTAGTTGTGATTTTTGGTTCTAATTACAATTAACTAGATGTTTTTAAAGAAGTGTGCTAGGTTTATATGTCTCCAAAATAATGTTTACAATGGAGGTACTAATGTAAGTGCTCATATGGTGAACGATTGGTTTTCAAATATGTTTCTAGTGGTGACAAAATATGGTTTTGGGGACAAGTTTCTTGATGTAAGAGAAAATAAAAAGCACGCTTCTAAGACATGAAAAGAAAGCACAAGCAATCCATAAGGGTTGAAGGTTCCTTCCAAATGCCTTAAATGGCAGTGATAAAATCCACCAAGTAAGGCAAGTGAAGGTATGAATGAGAAATTGCAGTAAACTACACCCAAGATGATGAAATAGAAGGGATCTCTCACTATTTGTCGCATGTGCTCTTGCAATCCCATGAGTATGCCATTTGGTGATAAACCTATTGCTACCCACTAGGATACCTCTTTGCAAGTCATGGACAAAGGGTTACCACCCTTCTAGGTTAGAAAACACATGGATTTGAACAAGTTGGGTGACTCATGAAGATATATCAGTCCAACATACGATTTAACATCAACTTAGATGGCACACCCCTTGTTTGCTTATTTTTGAATTACCTTTGTGATTTGTGAGCGTATAAGAGTTTCGTCATGTTTGCAAGCTAAGGATATAAATAAAAAGGGGTATTAAAAATGCCATGAAAAAAATGGATACCTAGGATATCTAATAAGAAGAGGGGGGTTTAAAATTGTAAATATGTATTGTGAGGGTGGTTAACAAAATGATTTTAGTTTTTTTTTAATATTTAGTGAAATTAGGGGTATTCTTTATTATCCCATGAACAAATGTGCTATGTCACAATTTCATTGAGTGAATCCCCCATGATCTCATCGCAATGAGCATGAGGGAGGACGACCTTGTTGTCATTTAGTCTTTTTGATAGTTGTAGTAGCGTTTTTGTTAAGGACCTAACCTCCCTAACCTGTCACGTGGGTAGAATAATATATTTCCATGTAATAAAGGCCGATATTAATAAGGCCTAGTAATAAGGAAGAATAAGTCAAATGTAAGAAGACCTAATAGAAGCTTCCGCTTCTAGAAGGATTTTCCTCTAGATTGTTCTTTTGGGTAGATAGATTTAATATAAATAGGAGTAGAGGGTATTAGAAGTTTTGTCTTGAGAATTATTGTAATAGAGTGTTGCTCTGTTGGAGGTTGCCCCCTCGAAGAGGCAAGTGAACATTGTTTTCCTATCAATAAAGGTATTATTTTGGTGTCATGGTTTCATATATTGTGTTGTTTTGCTATTATTCTCTGCAATATTTATGTTTTCGACTATTATATTAGATCTAGTACCTTACAAGTGGTATCAAAGCACTTTCCTTGGCGGAAAATTGTGGGTTATTTTTTCAGGGTAGAGACGTATTCTGGTGTCTTAAAGCTACAAAGATTTGTTGTTCAACGCATAAATCCATGGTCGGGGAAGCATACATGCAGGTAATACAAGTGGTAATTAAGCGCACATTGTTGGCCACCCTTGTAACCTTTGTTGGTACCCCTTCGAGTGGTAGCGCATCGAACAACACTTGTATACAAACCGACCTAGATATCTTGAATCCCTTCGTAGATAAACCAATCAGCCGCTTGAATTCTATAGTTCCACCAAGAACAACACTCAGGAAGATACTCTCTAGTACCTGGTGTTACAAGGGAAAAACTCTCTATAACAAAGGGTAAACCACAACAGATAGGTATGACTGCAGAAATCAACTCAATTCCAACATATGCTATATAAACTAATGTGCAATATAAGAAAGAGGCCTACCACGATCCAACGTTTGATGATGTTCCACCGTTGAGCACTTTGACCCAAAGCTTTATACCTGCAAGAAGTTCTCAACAAACAAGCAGAGCAAGTATACAGTGATAATATAAAAGGGGTTAGCACATCAGATAGCATAATCCATTAATAAACATTACAAACACGTCCATGGATAATAATCATATATTTGCAAGATATCAATAGGACGGGAAAGGAGTATTTCTATTAATAATTGATCAGCAGAAGTGACAACGATACAGACTTCCGTGTCGACACGGTTCGAAACCAAGAAACCAAGTTCCTTCCAACTGGGTCTCCACCACTTCAATCCTCCGCCAAAGGCAAGCTCATAGGAAAGAGGCAATGAGGTCCTCTAAACAATAGGGAAAGAGCTTGGGGGCTGAACACTATGTTCAGACTTGAGGGACAGAGGGATGCATACTCAATATGAAGTAATTTCTCCAGAGTAACTTTGCTCTCAAAGTTGAATGCTTTCTCCTCTTTTTCCATAGGTCGAAATTGTGCTCTTATAGCCTTCAGGATGCAACTGAAGGGTCGATTCAGAACGTTTCCAGTATATGGAAGGCCAAGGATCAGAGATCTCCTGTCGTGACATGGAAACCCGACCTCATTTTGTATTTTCTGGCACAAATCTTGATGTACGCGGGCTGTAGTGGATCAACAAGTGTATACACATCTTGCATAGCAGATAGGGAGTGTATATGTGGAAAAATGTATATTTTTAGCTTTGGATTCATCAAAAGGGGATGATAAGTCTGCATAGGGAAATGGAAAAAGGCCCTTTGTGCAAGATAGCATTAGTGAGGCAAATCTTGCTATAACATATGCCCCCCTAATTTGTGAGATCAGAGGACTATCTGCGATGGCCGAAATACATTATAAATAACCCAGAAGTGGAGTGGTAGAGAACCAACTAGACAAACTCAATTACTCATTACATTATGTACTGACTTTGCATACATGGCTGCCAAGAATACAATGTAGATCCATGTGCAAAAAATACCAAACATGTGTTCATGGCCATGAATAGGCAAACACAAATGTGGTTACATGCCAAAAGTTGTCATAGTCACGAACAAGGCCCAGTGAAACCAGTCTCAAAATCAATCTGAAGATATCTGTATACCAAGGAGCACAATCTGATCTCCCATGATCACTGAAGTCAAATAGGTACTGGTCCAATGAAGGGGAAGCAACAACTCATGAAAGCTGCGGCCACATAGTGATGTCTTCAAGTCTTCTACACTATCCACCAAGGGTGCAAGTCTACATCATGTGAATAAATGAGTTGAGGTTGAACACGATGAGACATCGTTTGATTACCGGTCATTGAGGTATACCGTTAACAAATGCGAGACAACCTACCAATAATGAAAGTAGGTATCAAGGAACTGAGTACATTTCTACAAGTGTGAATAAAGGATTTGGTGTCGAACGCTTGAGAAATCCATTGATCAGGAGACATTGATGTATTCTCATCTGTCAATGGCGAGAGATCCTGCCACTAATGACTACAAGCCTCAACGTACTCATAAAAATCTAGGTCCCATATCCAGAATAAATGAGTTGAAGTCGATGGAAAGAGACCTACTGAAAGGAGAGCATTGAGGCATCTCTCATCAATCAGCACGAGGAACAAAGCAGGAGCTTCATGATTTGGTGGAGATGGGACGAAGAACATTTTCACAAACCAACGACCCTGTGTGTCTTTCGCGTGTGCCAAATGCAAGCGGTACATGAAAAAGATCCTCTGAATAACAACCAATGATAAAAAACTGTTGACAAAGGCGAGGAAACCACCAATAAGGCTAATGGCATCCAAGACACTACACGAATCCCAAAGTGTGAATAGATGTCTTGCAGTCAAACACAAGGGAAACCACCCAATCAACGACCAATGATGAAGTGTCGATTGTTGGGTTCAAGGTGACCTACCAATGATGAAAGTAGGGCCAATGTGCATGATAAGACCAAAGTATCATGTGATTCTGAGACAAAACTGAGGGTATGGCCGACATGCGAAGTCAAGATTTCTGAGGAGTGGCCGACACAGGTTGATAGACTTCCTTTGAACAAGAGCATGAAACATATGGTGGACTCCGGAAACAAGGACTTAATGATGTGACAATTAGATGCAAGAGGCATCCATAATGTTCTCTGTAGGGACTGGAAGAGTAACCAGTCGGTAGAGAAAATTCCGTAGTGAGATCAACTTCCTAAGGCCATGCTAAACCAAAAATTATGATGATACAAGGACTCAATAACTTTGTGCTCTGTTCAAAGGCGACATGACTGCTGCCAATTACAATATACTACTCCCTTCTCACCCGTCTTTTTTTGTTTTTTCATAACAAATGAATGCTATGATACAGAGGAGGGAACAAGTGTCGCAAGTAAGCAAAACTAGTTCCAGCAGTGGAACGTACCTATGCTTAATGCAAGGGAATGCATGCAGGAGATGGAAACTCGGGGTGATATTCCCTCCAGGGTATAAGGTGTCAAATTGCAAAGGATATAAACAAGGCTCTGCTTGGTTGAGGATGTAAACTACTTAGGCAACGATTTATAACACAAAGCGAGAACCAGCTAAAGGCTCAATACTGCAAGCGAGGGCATGAGATGCAATCACAATTTAACACCAAAAAATGTCATTTTTTATATCTTTTAGTCTACTTGGTGTGAAAAAGGGGTAAACTTGTGCCAAATAGACGTCTTTTCAAATCCAATTTACGAGTGTGAAAAAGACAAGTTCACTCGGCAATCTTTTCAATTTTTGGTAGCGAGTCGGAAAAGATCTTAACTAAGACTCATGACCTTTCAAATCCAACTTTAACAATCATGAAAGGGACAAATCACTCGGCGATCTTTTCAGTTTTTAGACGAGTCGGAAAAGAGCTTAACTGAGACTCATTTTTGGGAGTCCGTGGGCAATAAGGCTGCATGTGCATGAATGAGAAATGAGGCTCATCATACAGTGATGTATTGAATTATAATGGACTCCTGGTCCTAAGGAAAAACTCAGCATGGGCACCAAATGACAAAGAGGTTCTAACTAGGGTACCCATGTTTGGTAAGTCTCTACCATTTATTAACGATGCTATTAATAACAGATGGAGGGTTATGCGTCACAATAAATGGGTTCATCCCTAAGGCGTAAAAAGCGGTATTCGAAGGATAATGAAAAATGCACGATGGAGTAGATACCTATCCTATATGCTAGGTTATGAATATACCTGCCTGAGGAGACGAACGACCAACTATGACGTTGAAATCCGCAAGAAAACTAAGTCAAAACTGCGAAACCAGCTTAGAACCATTCTTCAATTAGTCCATTAGGTGAAAAAATAGCATGAAACTATATCAAGTGGGTAAAAATAGCTTATAAATAGTAATAAAATCACAAATTATTGTATCATTTTGATTTTTACCCAAATAGTGCAATTTGGACAAAAATACCTCCAAGATTCAAACGGTGATTGCAGGAGCGATAGGCAACAGAGTCACGAACCGTCTGGATTAGGTAACTCTTCATCCCATCTTCTTCAAATTCAGTGGTTTATATTATTGAATTAGGTTCTATTTTGTTAATTTTTGAGGGTGCAACTTGGGGTTTTCGGTATACATGGGTTTCTCTGAATAGGTCGCGTATACGACTAGATATACGCCCTTGTGTGAACCACAGGGGGCATATATCAAGCCCTACCCGTGACTGTGAGCAATTAAAGTCGCGTATATGTATGCAAAAGGCAAAAAAGAGGGGTTTCTAACTAAAAAATGATTTGCTTTTTGCAAGATGGTGTTGGAATGGAGAGAGCGTGAGCACGAGGAGGTAGATGCAACAGTGGATCGGGATCCAGTGTCTCAAGCGGCTCTAAAACGATGTGGTTTATACAATTTTTGGGCTCTCAAGGGAATGAGGGCCCAAGTGAGGTTGTTGGAGATGTTGGTGGGCTATTGGGATCTCGATAGCGATAGCTTTATCCTTGATGTACAACCATTAAGGATCAAAGTAGAGGACATCTACTTCTTAACTGGTCTTTCACGCCGAGGAGAGGTTGTGAACCTCAAGTCACGTGGAGCGAGGAGTGGGATGAAGATCGAGGAGTATATCGAAGCCCACTGTGTTGCAGGGCCTCCCATGGTGGGAAGTCAAGTCCCCATCTGAGCTATAAGTAACCTTAGCCTGAAGATCATTGTGCTCGTGCTTACCAGGATTAGAGGTTCGACCTCGTTGCATCAAGCATCGAGGCCACTTATGTTTTACGCATTGGAGTGTGCGAGACCCAATGTCTACGATTGGTGTACCTCACTGCTGACCAATATGAAAGGTCAGTTGACAGAGTGCAAGCAAGGGGGTAAGAGAAACTTCGGGTTTGCCTCTATCCTTTGCAACTTCTTTTTTGAGCAGGTTCCAGGTCTGTGACCCAGAGTGGATATCCTTCCTAGAGGACCATGTGATCCAACCATGGCGCAGTGGATCGAGGTCATGAGACGACAGGGGGGAGGTAGGGTGGTGACACCCTACAATGATGATTTTTTCTTCTGGTG
The DNA here is from genome assembly GCA_009831015.1 of Picea engelmannii. NCBI lineage: Eukaryota > Viridiplantae > Streptophyta > Pinopsida > Pinales > Pinaceae > Picea > Picea engelmannii. Next base: position 42,761 of record ML813107.1, read on the forward strand.
GCTGTTAAGAACCAAACATCAATATAACATAGAAAAACCTCAGGAAAAGTACTCAACGCCTTGAAAAAGAGATAATTTCAGATAATAAGCCTCTTCGAGGGGGAAACCTCCTTTTACCCCACTTAAATGTTCAAGTACAAGAT
>ML813107.1:56860-76391 GCA_009831015.1 Picea engelmannii
ATTGGTTGAAGACTTGAATCATAATCTACTCAGTGTTAGTAAAATGTGTGATCAAGGATACACTCTTACGTTTGACTCCCGAAAATGTAAAGTCAGAGAAAATAACTCAGGAAGATTGGTTGGAACTACAACAAGAAGACCGAACAACATATACATCCTAGACATGAAGAAGAGAGAGAAGACAGAAGCCACACAAAATGATTCCAAGGAAGAAAAAGTCCCAAAGACCAAAAATAAGGATGAAGTATTATTGAGTGCCATATGTTCAAGGGGAGCAGCCCCAAAGAAGAGAGTTACCTTTTGCCATTAAAATTAGGGGGAGAAGCCCTACCCTTTGCCATTGATGTCAAAGGGGGAGAGAAATTGGGATCATGATGATAGGGGGAGCATGAGTGTTGCCATCAATGATAAAGGGGGAGATTGTTGGAAGATTGGTTGTTGTCATTGATGTCAACCTTAGTCATGGGTTTTGGACCGCAAGATTGATGAAGGTATTTGGAAATGAAGGAAAATGCACATGCAGATACAAGACCCATGGATGGATAGTATACATCATGTTGTTTCCGGTGGTATGTGGCACGTCATGTGGATCCTCATGGTTGAGGAGAAATGAATTTTTGAAGATGACAAAGTGAATTGAAGAAGGAAGTACATGTAGGCCATGAAGATAATTAAAGAAAAGAATTACAAAATAAGAAATTGTCATGTCGGCCCTAATGTTAAAAGGAAGTGACATAAATGTTATAAATAAATATCATTATACATTCATTTGAAACAAAAGTCGAATTTCAGAGGAAATCATAAGTAAAGAAGGGAGGATGAAGTCTTTTGGTGATGTGTTCTAAGGTATGTTATTTTCAGGTCATCTTACCATTTTTGCTATAACTTTTTTATAGAACGATTCAGATGGTTAAATTTCTATGGTATTGAGAAGACATATCAAGGTACCTGTGGTAAAAAGTTCAGCTCTTGATTCGCTATAATTATGGAGATACACTCTGTGGAAGATAGGGTTTGTGACCAGTCCTGAAGCTAGTCAATAAACAGGTGTTTCGGGTAAAAAAGTCATAACTTCTTCATAGAGAATCCAAATGAAGTGGGAAAATTTTTATTGGAAAGAGTACGGACTTTAGTTTCTTGTGTGTGAGTTTCAGAATCAGATGTTAAATATTGAGCGCGGGGAATTCTGTGCAAGTTCACTCTCTTTAATAGACCAGAATTGAATAAAGTCTACCATTCTTTCTATAACTTCTTTTTGAGGAGGATTCAAGGAGTGAAACTTGGAGGAGTTTCAGAGAATACATTGAGTAATGTTATCTACAGGATCAGAGTACTCCAAGAATTGAAGAATTGCAGAAATTGAACAAGTCTTAGAAAGCATTATCAGGTTCTATGTGATGATTGGTTGATGGTGATGATTTAATGTAAAGTTTTATTTTCTCTCATATATTCTTGGGTGGAAGGAAGGGGAAAGGATGGAGAGTTCAACTCTCTCTTGATATTGGAGGATTGTATCTTCCTCTTGGAGGTTTATCCCTCCCTTTACACTTGGAAGCTATAGCTACCTTTGGAAGTCATTACTTCCCTTGAATAATAACTATTGATTATTTCTCATATATTGTGCATGGTGTATTGTGGTATATTAGTGTAACTCTTATACTATTGTTCATTTCTCATTGGATATAATTGAAAGGTTTAAGTATAAGTTGAAAAAGGTTTTAAATTGTACTTGATATTGATTCACCCCGCTCTCAGTATCAACATTGGGTTCTTCAACGATTGCACGGAATGTACATCCATCGATTGGGTGGGTTTGGAGGATCCAGACGAAGCTGGCCCTCCAACAGACTTCATTGCCGAGTCTGTGGATTTTACATTGGAGGACCCTACAATTCCATCAGCATGAGATCTGAGATTCTGTCTAGGATCATGATTTGGTCACGGTGCATTTGGAAGAAGGTGGTATAACATCCTAGACTGAGCATATATCAAATCGAGTTGTTGGGCTCTAAAGATAGCTTCTTCCTCGCTGAAGACCCCAGAAGTAGCAATGTCCTTTGAAATAGGATCGTGCAAAGACTTTAGGAACCATTATAGAAGAAAGTTCGGGGGTATAGGAGTCTTAACCAACCGCCTTCGCCTACGCCATTCCTGGATATGGTCTGAGATGTGAGTGTCAGTACCCTGGTGTAAAGTCGACAAAATTTCAAGGCTAGCATCATAACGAATGGGCAATTGAAAGTGGTTGAGAAAGGCTAGCACCAAATGATGAAAAGACCCATATGTCTCCCTAGGTAGCTCAATGTACCATTGCGATGCGACTTTAATGAGAGTGCGCTAAAACAATCGTAATCTAATAGAATCATGATTCAGAGAATTCGATGAGCACCAAAGGTGAAAACTAGTGACGTGGTCACCAAGATCCTCGCCATTCTTAACTTCAAACTTTGGAATGTTTGACGGAAGTTTGGTACGGACAGGGGGCCATGTGGGATCGTGACTCACCGGGTCATTCATTAGTTTAGACAAATTTGGAATATTAAGCGTGGCTAGAAAGGGAATACAGGGTTGCGACACCTGACCCCATCCTCCCATGAAAGATTGTGTGTTAGGAACTACATTCCATCCAGGATTATGGTAAGGACCAAAACCTTGTCTGTAATTAAAAGACCCTCCTCCGGGATGATTCGTAAAATATGGATTGGGAATCATTCCAACAAGAATGTTCTGATAAGGGTTATGAAAATTGCCCCCAACTTGATTAGATCCAAGCTGAGGGTTGTGAAGATTTCCCTCGACTAGATTGGATCCAAGTTGGGGAGTGCCCAATGTGTAGGACTGACCTCCTCCAGGTGGGAATCCGGAGGATTAAAGTGGATTCATCATGCCAAAATTATTGGTCGAAATCGACACCGAGGGGATAGGGATATAGGGCGAAGCTTGTCCGCCGGTTGGGTTGTTCCATCCAGCTGTAGAAGGATTAGACCCGGGGTTAAGAATAGGGACACTTCCCACTTTAGGATTCGCTTGGGGAATATGAGAACCACCAAATGGGAAAGGAGTGTAAGGAGGTGTAGTGCCCCCAATTCCAAAGCTAGCTTTAGGGCCAACAGTTGGGATGACAGTCGAAAACTGCGAAGTGAAGTTAGGCATACCATAAGAAAATAGACTAGAAGCCATAGGGATGGTTTGAACATTGTAACTTGGCGAGTGACCGAAACCCCCAAAAGGGTTTTATGCAAGAGATGAAGCATTAACTACATGCCGAGCCATAGTATCGGTATAAGCCTCTGGCACTGCAACTGTAGTGGCTGCAGGTGTCGAAGGGGTGCCATTAATTACAGTGGGTATGGGAGTCGAAGAACCCCTAGTGTTCTGAAGACTAGAATCGATACTCATCCTTGTGGAACCACAAGTATGAAAAGTGGATATGTGTGTACCACTCCTGATAACTCTATGCCTTTTAGAAGGAAAGAACTCGAAAACTGGTGGTAACTGTAACAATCGAAGGGACCTGCGAGGAAGTTGTTCTGACTCCATGACGAATTATGACTCTCCAACGAATAAAATTATATCCTAAGGCCAACTAGTAGTCAAAGAGCATACCAAAAATTCAAACGACCAATATGCATGCAAACAGGCTAAAGCGACTGAGTGGCCTCCCTTGCTAAAGAAGGTATGTCTCGTCCAAGAGGGACTTGAGACTCCCTGCCAAATTTTGGAGGTAACAAAATCAGTTATAAGGGCCCTCGTAGGCTTAATAACCAGTCAGTCAGATCCCCCCGGAGAGGTAATCCTCCATAAAGGTTGTGTGTTGTCCGACCCCTATTTGACTCAGGATACAAGAAGAATAACCCCTGCAAGTAACCTATGAGATACCTAAGTCAAGCAACTAATCAACCACTCTATAACCGATGCACAGGCGAGAAGTCGTAAGTCTGGATCACCGTATGGGCAGGGTAGCAAAACCCGAAACCTTGAAAGCACCACCTCTCATAGAGGTATGGGTACTAGCAAGATCCCCAAATACGAATAAATCCACATAAATATCTCTGACGCTAGGTGAGTATCCATGGGTTATCCCTTCAACTAACTTCGCGTGACCTCGTGATTAACTCTGGTGTGAGCGGAGCCTCCTGATATTACTAATTACACAATGGACTTCTCAACTCCCTGTCTCAGACACATATGTTGATTTAATTTCCTTGGAGAAGTTTACTCACAAGATCCTATTCCAAGGCACTAAATCCTAGGCTAGTTTGTGCACCCTAAAAAATAAAATCATGACTAATCAATTTTAGTTTAAAGCGTAAATTTTATCGGTCGTGGTTACTCAAAAAGGTATGGAAGTGAAACTCATGATGTTATGACTCTGCAAGAAAATAAATATGGATATAATGCAAATTCTATCTTTAACTTTTCAATGAATGATATGCCAATAAGAACAGTGCAGTCTTCAATTTCAACTCTGCAATTTAGAAGTAAAATGCAATCTTTCACTAAATGCGCTAAGCTAATGATAAAGATTCAAAGACGAAAATGCCAACCAATGCAAAATGCCTATTTTTTTGTATTTTCAATATACTAAAAAGAAAATGCACGGACTGATGAGCAACCTGATATATAAATTCTACTTTATAAAAACAATGACTTGAGCATAATACCAAGCAACCACGCAAACAGTCTAGAGAACAAGGACAAATAAAAAAATGGAAAACAAAGAGAAAGACTCCGCCCAAAAATTCAACTCCAAACAGGTTTCATGTCATCCCAGATAATCTCAACAGACACTATAGAGACCTAAGAAGGCTCAACAATCTTCAAATCCTACCCAACAATCGCTAAACCAAGCAAACAAGCCAGGGGAAGTGTTAGAAAAACAAGATTGTGGAGCAATAAAATAAAACAAATGCGGAATCAAAACACAGAAGATACAAAATACAATAGAGACACAGATTTACGTGGTTCAACCAGTGTGGGCTACATCCACCAGAGAAATTGCCAGGTCCTTCCTTTATTATTATCTAGCATATGAAGGGATACAACCTACAACAAACCCGATGTATCTTCCTCTTCTTTCTCTCACAGTCTCCTATCTCATAATACAATATTCTCCATCAACCATAGCCGTAATACATTTCTCTCATAAAAGAGGGTTGCCTTCTAGGGAAAAAAACCCTAACATAATCTTTATCGTTAGATTTGTGACCTTATAATGAACGGTCCAGTTTTACGATGAAATTACAATATACATTTACAAGGCAATTTTTCCTTCGGGGGCTTCGCCCCCAAACCTCGCTTGCCCCCAGACCCCCTAGCCAGGGGGATAGCCCCCCCGGACCCCATAGAGCGGGTACCCCCCCTCTACACTCCCCCGCGTGGAAGAGTGTACATACTTATGGGGTGTAAATACTTCATGGGGTATAAACACGACTGAAAGTAAAAGACCTCTGAATCAGGAAGATAATCAGGGTCCACAACCAACATGAAGTGGTATACGCGACTGTTCAGGAGAACAGAGCATATATACGCTTCTTGCAGTGAGACATCAGGCGTGTATACACGAATGTCAAGGAAAAAATGGCGTATATTCTTTAAAACAAGGCTAGGCAAGGGAAAAAGGCTGAAAACTTGGACCCAGAGTGAACCGGACATGTCAAGCAGTGATATGACAAGAAATACAAAGGAAAAAGAGAAATGTAAGAAGAAAAAGTGCTTCAACCCTTAGAAGCAATATCTCTCCCCAATGGAGTCGCCATTTCTGTTACAAGGGAAAAACTCTCTATGGCCAAGGGTAAACCACAACAGACAAGCATGACTGCAGAAATCAACTCAATTCCAACATATGCCATATAAACTAATGTGCAATATAAGAAAGAGGCCTACCTCGATCCAACGTTTGATGATGTTCCATCGTTGATCACTTTGACCCAAAGCTTTAGACCTGCAAGAAGTTAACAACAAACAAGCAGAGCAAGTATACAGTGATAATATAAAATGGGTTAGCACATCAGATAACATAATCCATTAATAAACATTACAAACACACCCATGGATAATAATCATATATTTGCAAGATATCAATAGGACGAGAAAGGAGTATTTATATTAATAATTGATCAGCAAAAGTGACAACGATACATACTTCCATGTCGGCACGGTTCGAAACCAAGAAACCAAGTTCCTTCCAACTGGGTCTCCACCACTTCAATCCTCTACCAAAGGCAAGCTCATAGGAAAGAGGCAATGAGGTCCTCTAAACAATAGGGAAAGCGCTTGGGGGTTGAACATTGTGTTCAAACTTGAGGGACAGAGGGATGCAGACTCAATATGAAGTAATTTCTCCAAAGTAACTTTTCTCTCAAAGTTGAATGTTTTCTCCTCTTTTTCCATAGGTCAAAATTGTGCTCTTATAGCCTTCAGGATGCAACTGAAGTGTCGAGTTGGAACGTTTCCTGTATATGGAAGGCCAAGGATCAGAGATCTATTGTTGTGACATGGAAACCCGACCTCATTTTTTATTTTCTGGCACAAATCAAAGTAGATAACTAAAGCCACTACCATCCATGTAGATAACATAAGCAACGATAACATAAGAAATATAACTGAAGATGAACCATATGTTTGACTAGCTTGCACGACATTAACTTGTCTTGAAGCAAAGTATGATTGAATTCTCATCCTACAACCATCTCATGTTCATGCTTAAGATCAACTGCTTTACTTGGGACAATTATATGTGTATTGTTTGCATAAATTGTCTTTTTTTAATTATTTCATTGTTAGAAGAGATTGATTTTATTTTATGTGATGAGCATGTACAACATATTCATTGTCTTTATTAAACAAGTGATATTGATTATGTTCCATGTAGAATATTTCTTTGTGATCATATAAATAAGGGTTTCCTAAGACCATTCCACATGTTTCTAGTGGCACCACATCACATGTTACTTCATCCACATACTTAGATGTAATTGCAAACTTTATGATACATTGCTTTGTTATGGGAAATTTATGATCGTTGCTTATCCAATTTAGTGAATAAGGTTTGTGACGCATCTTAGTGTTTAATCCCAATTTCTTAACCACTTCTTCTGAAATTAAGTTAGAATGAGATCCACTATCTATTAATGTGTCGATCTTAGTATGTTTCATTATGACCCTTATATGAAACAATTTACTTCTTGAATCAAAACCATCACCAATTTTACTTGACAAACCAATTGTTGTGATCTTAGTCTCATCACCTGAATCTGACCCCAAGTCTGTTGGTTGTGTTGTTGTTACAACTTTTTGCTTCCCTTTCCTTTATTTGAACCACTTTGGTCTCTTCTTTAGGTGCAATTTCCATCAATGCTTATCATCGTGCCCTTCTTCCTTGCAATGCTTGTGTTAGTGTCATATAAATAGGTTGTTAGGATGTAAATAAAAAATGTATGATAGGGTAAAGTCATGATTTGGTCTCATAAAGACCGTGGCATGATTTCTCTTGGATTATGAGTCAATGAGTTTGTGATTGATAAATGTGTTTGAGTAAGGTCATAAAATAAAGTTGAGTCATGAAACATATGGTCTTGGTGCCAAAGGTATGGGTTTTCATATGACTAAAGAGTCATAATGAAATATCACAAGGTAAATTCAAGTCACTTATAGTCAGTGTTGTCATGGTCCTAAAGATTTCATAAGCTCAAATCCGTTGGAGAAACGTGGCATCATCAAACAAATTATAGCGTTGCACAAGTTGTTGTACAACTTCCTAATGTTTTGCAAATTAAGTATTAAGAGGGCATTGATTTCATTTTTTGTGCACTGCGTAGAGGATTTTGATGCACACAGGCTGTAAGGCACGTTGCACAAATGACTGGTTTATTGATCAACTTCAAGATCATTTTCTGACCAACTAGAGAAGATTTTTGAAAATCCCAGAGAGGTTTTTGTCAAGGACAGACAAAACAATAAAAACATTGGTGTGCCTGGAGCTTTGACTGTTTCTCCCTTGTTGCGTTTATAGACCTCACATTCGGCCACAAAGGTGTGAATGCCCTATTTCATACCATCCCAGAGAAAAGAACATTTGACCCGTTCATAGGTTTTGGTAAACCCTGAATGCCCAGCTGTGGGTGAAGCATGAAGCTCATAAATCACAATGGATTTAAGTTATGACTATTTGCTTAAATACAAATGGACTTTGTAGCGAAGCTCTTCATTGTGCCAAGATTACCCTAGAGAAAATGAAGAATTGTGCTGCAATTGGTGGTTTATGCTAGAAATTTTGGGGTCTTGCAACCATTCTTAGTGAATAACGTGGAGCTAATTTAGTACAATGAAGGAGAGAGAGAAAAGGGACCCGTCTTATTCATACTTCCTGGAGCATTTGCAACTACATTTTCCTTTCCCTTGTAAATGATCTCATAATCATAGTCAAATAGCTTGGTCAACCATTTTTGTTGCTCCGGTGAGGAAATTCGTTATGCCAAAAAATACTTGAGAATATGATGATAAGTTTTAATTTGGAAGTGTTGTCCCAATATATAAGGATGCTAAGGATCCATAACATGCATAATAACTAACATTTCCTTTTCATAAATGGATTGGCACAAATGTCTCTTTGAAAGTTGTTTGCTAGTGAAGGCAAAAGGTCTGCCATCTTGCATGAGGACAACCCCAATTCCTTTTCCGAAAGAATCACATTCCAATACGAAATTCTTTGTGAAGTCTGGAAGTGCTAGGACAAGGTTCGAGCACATAGCATCTTTCAAGGCTTGGAAGGAGTGATCAACAACTGGAGTCTAAGTGAAAGCATTATTTTTAAGGAGAGCAGTGAGAGGAGCTGCAACTTTTTCATAATTCTGAACAAACTTATGATAATATCTTGTTAAACCCAGAAAACCACACAAGCTCTTAAGATTTTTAGCGCGAAGCCAATCCTGAATAGCTTCAATTTTATTAGGATTCAACTGTACACCATCATTCCCAACAATATCACCCAGGTACTCCACTTTTTAGTTTCCAAAGGCACATTTAGATTGTTTGAGGAAAAACTGGTGCTTAGAAAGTAGATGGAGAACTTGATCCACATGGGTGAGATGGGATGTCTAAGTTTTGCTATAGATGAGAATATCATCAAAGAAAACTAAGACAAAATGACGGAGAAAGGGACGAAAGACATTATTCATAAGACTTTGGAAAGTGGAAGGAGCATTACATAGGCCAAAGGGAATTACCAAGAACTCATGGTGACCCTCATGAGTACAAAATGCAGTTTTGGGAAGGCCTTCTTCTTTCATATAGATCTGGTGGTAGCTGGAACATAGATCAAGTTTGGTGAAGTATTGAGCACCACTCAATTCATCTAAGGGGTCATCAAAGACATGAATGGGGAATTTGTCTTTGATTGTGCGGGCACGAAAAATTAGAACACATGCGACAAGTACCTTCTTTCTTGAGTACCATGACCACAAGGGAAGAATAAGGGTTGGTACTAGGACAAATAACACCCGCTTCTAGCAATTCCTGAACAATTTTCTCAATTTCATTCTTCTTGGCAAAGGGATGATGATAAGGGCGAATAATGGGAGGAATATTTCCTAGTATGAGAGGAATGTAATGATCATGAATGCCAGGAGAAGGGAGAAGTTCCTTGGGAGTGGTAAAAACAAATTGGTGGAGGGAGAGGATAGATTGGAGGTCGGGATGCACAAAGGGTGTCTCTACAGCTTGAATGGAGTTGAGTTGGGCAATCATGTCAGGATGAACCTTTTTAGGAGCTTTTCTATTCGATGGGAAATGATGATCTCATGGGATCCTATTGTGATGCCTTAGAACTTATACTATTGTCCCTCTTGTTGGAATTGTGTGGTTAATTCCTTAAAATCCATGAGAATGGGGCCGAGAGTGCGTAACCATTCGACACCAAACACAATGTTACAACTGTTGATGATTGCAACTATGTGAGACATTCTCCAACTTACAAACCTGTGAGGTGTGGATCATTGTTTCTATGTGAAGTCTTTCTCTCAGCTTACAAACCTGAGAGAAAGCCCCTAAGAAGGGCACGTGGTTCCTTCCCGAGACACAACTGGGAACGTAGAGATGACCTCCTCCATTCAGAGAGTTGATATGAACTCTAGATGATTATCCAATGGGAAAGGGGATCTGTTGAGTTAGGTCATGTTTGTGGCTTAGCACAAGGTGAACGTGTGAAATCCCAAAGTGTTGGGTGCATCGTCATGAGAATAGAAATGAAGATGATGCATTAGCTTCCTCTGAGCAGCAGAGTTGAAGAGAAGACTCCAGATGATTCTCTTGTGTGAATCAATGGGAAAGAAGATCTGTAGAGTGGACGTGTCTGTGGACGAGCACATGTGAGCGTGTGAAGATCTGGTTCTTATGTGTAATGCAGTGAATCAGAGCTATGACATCCCTATGGATGTGCTCCTAGTATATGAGCACTAGTGGGTGTATCAGACCCTTTGCTATATATTGTTCAAGAGTCAGACCTACCTGTAACCCTAATTGTTATGTAAAGGGTACAGATTGACCCCACCTTAATATGTTTAATAATAACTGTAAAAGATAATTAATATTAATATTAATAATAATAATAATGATAATAATAATATGTCTTAGAGAGGTCAGCCTTGTTGAGCCAATAGACACTTCAGTTAATAGGAAAAGTCTAATATAAGTAAAGGGAAATCCCCATTGTGGAAACAAATATTTCTTGTAAGTTTGGAAATTTCAGCAAGTACACTTCTTTGGCAAAAGGTGCGCACATCTTTTGGATGCTAGAGTTCTAGGGTTTGAGCACCCTCTTGTGTGTTAGGTCATTCTTGGTGGTAAATGTCTTTCTCTTGAATATTATAGCAAAGGATTTGGATGGATTTTCTTCCCTTGTTGAGAAGGGTTTCCCAGGATACATTTTGTGTTCTTGTGCATGGTGTTTCTTCTTGTGATCTTGGTTGCTGCAACATTATATGGTTATGGTTAAGTGATAAAATGGAATGAACTTCATGCTTAACCTAATGCTTATGAAAAATCAACATGGTATCAAATCATAGGTCTTGAAAGAACCCATTTCACAAGCATCTACCAAGTCTCATATTTTACCAGTCATCCCTCCTCTTCTGCAGAACCGTACGACCCTCCTAGGGTTTCCATAAAATCTGTATGACCCTCTTCCTTTGGGTGTTTCAGCCCCTTAAAACTTGGAAGTTGGGGCTACTTTTTGCATAGAAGAGTACTACCTCTTCCAGCACATCTTCAGAAGCTCTCAAAACAAAATTCTAATTAATTTTGAATTTTGGCCCTAGGGTTTCTAGGGTGTCGAAATTTCCTGTAGGTTATTATTTCTGGATTTCTGAAGAAACATTTTCCTGAGTCAACAAGAATCTTTGTGATACTATCAAATTGATTATTGGCAGTCATAAGTCCAATATAATCCAAGGTTGCAAATTTAACCTAATCATTAGGTTTTCTAAATCTAGTTGTCGAGAATTTCAAGAAACCAACCAAATGAAGAACAAAACTTTAGTAGAAGATATGCTTGATGGAGCAAGAAACTTCAGCCCCTGGAAATCAAAGCTTCTAGTCACTCTTGAAGAAGATGATCTCTTGGATGTGACAACTAAAGTCCTATAAGCCACAACTACATATATAGAGAAGAAGATAAGAAAGGAAGATGTGAAAGTAAGAAAAATAATCATCTACTCAGTAAGAGATCACCTCTTGCCTCGTATTTCCAATCTGAAGACAACCTATGATATGTATGAAGTTTTAAAAGGAATTTTTGAAAGTGACAATACTCTCAGAGCTCTTACCTTAAAGAGCCAACTTCAAAGTACCAAGATGACAAGGGGTGACTCAGTTGCACTCTTCTTTATGAAGTTATTAGAGATTAAAGAACAACGAAATACCATTGGGGAAATTATGCCCGATAGAGAAATTGTCTTAACCACCCTCCAGAATCTTCCAAAATCATGGGAGCCTTTCATTCAAAGTATCATTGGAAGAGAACCTCTACCAACCTTTGATCGACTATGGACAGATTTCACTCAAGAAGAACTTAGACTTAGAAATAGAGGAGTGGAAGATTCTTCAGAAGAAAATCATGCTCTTGCACTTCATACAAAGAAGGAAGGAAGATTTAAAAGAAATTTCAAGCAAACATTTAAAGGTGAAACACATTCATCCAATCTAGGTTTTCAAAGAAGAGATGCTTCAAAAATTCAGTGCTTCAGATGTGACAAGTATGGACACATTGGAAGAAATTGTCCAACCAAGAAGAAGGGAAGACAATATGCTTCCACTGCTGACATTGATCCAGATCCACCTCAAATAAATGAAGAGAAGAAAGAGGAGAAGTACTTCATCTAAAAGGACATGGCTACAATCCAGGTAAATCATTTGATCTATAATTTTATTGTTGATTGCATTTTTCAAATAAATGAAGGATATTATTCCTAGTACAAGAGCTCTCAAAGACTTGGACCATTATCCCTTGTATGGGAGTCCAAACCATATTTAAATTGTTCATTATACAAGAACAAGTAGAATCGTTGTCCTTGTAAAGGAGAAAGTATTTTAAATATCCAGAAAATCTCAGATGGAGATTGACAATAAGACTATTACCTTCTCCCCCTTCAACATTTCAGAGGGAGACATACTTTATCCCATTTGATCCAGTTATTCCAGTCGATATATTCAGAGATATTGCAGTAAGGCCTAAAAGGCCTACCTAGACCCATGTTGGCACATGGGAAGATCCAAGGTTCAACTCTAACAATGCAACAAAAAGTCCTAACTACTGGCCCTATTGGCAACACCTGCGAAGCAGATGCAGTCTCACCTGAAGTAGGAATAGGGGGTTGCAAGACACAGGTGTCTACAACCAAAGGAAATGCAAAGTGGGTTCAAGGCAACAACACACATCAACCTAATTATTCTTTATCTTCCTTAAGCCTACTGTGCGAACTAAATCTCAGATCTAACACAATATTGCATTAACCATATATCAGAGAGAAGAAGAACACAACATCAATCACACACAACAACAAGATATATGTGGTTCACCCTCTCCCTAGGGATATGTCCATAGAACTACGCTTAATAATATATTATATGAAAGCATACAGTTCTATATGCGCTCTTAGCTTGCAGATCTCTCTTTCTTTATCTTCTTCTCTCCCCTCCCTGCGCACCCAACTGCAGAGTTAATCTTCGCACCCAGCTGAAGATATTATAACACATACTTCTCTCTCAACAATAACAACAATCACTCATCATAACATCATCGAACCCATCTCAGGTCCTCTTGACCTTTATTTATACATTACAATGACTCTCATACAACCTTAGGTCGAAACCTAGGTGTCAAAACCCTAAATACCAAAACCCTAGGTGTCCAAAACCCTAGGTCAACTTGACCCGCGTTTTTAGGGCTTTGTCAGCCTGTCTTTCCTTCTTTCCTGCGAGGTGCTCCAAATCATCCATTGGTGGGTTTTTCCGCTTGCTAAGTTTTCCACGATCCATCTTCCTCGATCTCTCCATCCAACAACTTGATTTCTCTTACTTTGCTCCATCTTTTCTTCTCTTTTGGCCACTTTGACCCACTCTCAGTGAACTTGTCTTCCATGCAGTTCACACTTCGCGCTTCTTTCCTTAATCTTCACAACCTTCCATAACCAAGGGCCAACAGACCCCCAACACTCACATGTGACTCGTCCAGAGGCACTTCAGGTCTGAACCTTCTATTTTTTATTCATCTTCAGACTACGCGGGGCAGCCTGTGTTTTCTGCTCTGTCTCTCCCTTCCTTGTGTAGACTGTCTTTTCTGTGTCTAGTATCCAGTTTCAACTGCACCTGGTACCTAAACACTTCTTTTCATTCTTTTTCTGAGAGTTGCGAGGCAACTGGTTGTCATAGTACGATTTCAACCGGCTCTCGTTCACTAAACCTTCCTTCCACTCTCCATTCGGTGTCTTCAGCTACGCAGCTCCTCCTTCTGTAACATATGCGACCTCAAATGGCTCAAGCCAATGTGTTCTAAAATTCCTTGGATGCTTCATGAACTTGTTGTCATATACCAATACCAGATCTCCTTGCTTAAAGGCTTTCTTCTTGATGTGCCTATCATGATAGGCCTTTTCTCGTTCCTTCTGTACCTGCTGATGAAAACCTGCAATAAATATGTCTTCTTCCAGTTCTACCAACTACGCGAGCCTCTCTTGAACAACACCAGTGTCATCCATATATGTGAATGTTGTAATTCTTAAGCTAGGAACTAAATATTCCATGGGGACAATTGCTTCTAGACCATAAACCAACTTAAAGGGAGTCTGCATTGTTAGTTTCTTGCAAGTGGTTCTATAATCCCATAACACTGTTGGTACTCTCAAATCCTAATCGTCCCTATTCACACTGCAAATCTTCGTCAACATTGTCTCCAAGATCTTATTGAAAGATTTGACCGTCTCGTTCGCTTGTGGATGGTAAGGAGTACTCTTCTGATGGTGAAACGCAAATTCATGAGTCAAGGCTTCAATGGTCTTATTAATAAAGTATGTACCTTGATCGCTCATCAGGGTCTTTGGGAATCCAAACTTGGTTATGATATCATCAAATATAAATCGCACAACTGTAGTTGCACTACAGTCCTTAATTGCTCTTGCTTCTGCCCATCTTGTCAAATACTCTGTCGCAATGATGATGTATCTAGCTCATGTGCGCTTTCCTGGTGGCTTAATAGGTCCCACGGAATCAATGGCCCATTTCTCAAATGCCTGGAAGGTCAGTTGTGGTGCTAAAGGCATCTCATCTCTTCTGGGAGGTTTCCCAACTCTTTGGCATACATCGCAGGCTTTATAGTATTCCTTGGCATAGTGTCCTCCTACGATGCCTTCATGTGCTTCTGCTAAAATCAGTGGTCTTTCTGCCTCCATAACACATCTCCTCAGGATCTCATCAGGTCCCATCTTGTATAGTTGTCCAGCTATAAGAGAAAAATATGCAACACGACCTACCATTTGTTTCTTCTGAATGATTGTATAGTCACTAGGTGTCATTCTTGTTGTCAGGAACTGGACTATCTCGACGAAGTGATCATCAATCCTTCTGATGTCCAACAAATGTGCATCTGGTAGTGTATCCTCCAAACTAGTAGGTTCCTCTCCATTCTCTAATCTAGACAAATGATCAGGTCCCTTTTTCATTCTCCTTGGATTGACCATAATCTCAAAATCATATTCCTGGAATATCAGTAGCCATATGCATATTCTTCCCCCCAACACTAGCTTGTTGACTAGGTATTTCAACGCAGAGTGATCAGTGAACATCTTAAAATGTCCTCCCAACAAATAGTGATGAAACTTCTGCAACGCGTACACCATGGCTAAACCTTCTCTCTCAATGGTATAATAGTTGATCTCAGCTGTAGATAGCTTCATGTTGGCAAAGGCTAACAGATGGTCAATATCTCCTACTTGTGGTTGTGCTAAAACTGCTCCTAGTGCAATATATGAAGCATTGACATGCACGTGAAATTCCTTGCTCCAATCTGGGAAAACCAGAATAGGCACATTAACCATTTTTTGTTTCAGTGTGTTGAAGCTCTGCTGACATTCTGATGTCCATTGAAACTGACAATCTTTCTTTAATAAATTCTCCATAGGTGTTGTAATCTATGCATAGCCCTTAATAAGCTTCCTGTAGTATCCAGTATATCCTAGCGCAGTGCACAGTTTTTTGACTGAGGTATGGGGGGTAGATCAACAATAATGACAATCTTGGATGGATCTACCAACAACCCTTGCTTACACACAATATGCCCTAGCAACACTCCAAAGGGTGAAAAGAAGATGCCCTTCTTTAGGTTCAGGGCATCTAACATTGCCTGCACTTATCCAACATTAGTCTTAAACATTCAATATGGTTTTGTAATCAGTTAAAAACAGTCCAATCATTAAAATATGCTTTCACAAATTTGTGTAAAAACTCCTTGAATGCTTCGACCACCACCCTAGAAAAGATGGTCGGTGCATTCTTCAATCCAAAAGGCATCACTGTGTACTGGTAGGATCCCCATTTTGTTGCAAATGTGGTCTTGTGGCAATCTTCCTTGGCAATTCTGATATGGTGATAACCTGAAAATCCATCCGTGAAGGAGTAAACTTCCTGGCCTCTTACATCATCTAACACTTCGTCTGTAAACGGTGTAGGGAATGGATCATGCAAACATGCATCATTCAGCTTCCTGAGATCTACAAAGATCCTGATCTATCATGTCTTCTTATCTTGTACCACCATAGGACTAATCCATTCTGACTCTGCCACTGGTTCTATGATTCCTGCTTCCAACATCCGGTCTAGTTCAATATTTACTTTCTGTTTATATTTGGGATTCAATCTGTAGGGTATCTGCTTAACTGGCCTGACATTTGGCTTCAAGGGGATCTTCATCTCTCCCATGGGCCCTTTTATGCCCTTCATATCAGTGAACTTGGTTGGGAACAAGTCTTAATATGCATGCATTAATTTTGTGATCTTATCAATGGTGGAAGCATCCCAATAATCTCCAACCTTAGCAAGCTTAGGTGCTTGCTCTGTTCCAATATTAACTTTCTTGATTTTGATCGGTTGTCCTATGAAAAGTATTTCGACTCCCGGTCCTTCTACATCTCTATGTCATTTTGTTTCTGCAATGTTCACATTCCTAGGATCATCGTCTTCATCAACATTGATATTGTAACATCCTTGCAATTTTTGAAGAGGTTCGGTCCATTCATCCTCTTCTTGCTCAATAGGGAGGTTAAGTGCCTCCTTAAATACTTTATGTCTGAAAACCTGTAAATATTGATCCACCGTGAGATACCGACTCTAAAAAAAAATGTAGATACAAAGTTTTGAGTCATACCGTACCAATATGAAGTGGTGAGGCACAATTGTGCTTGAAGATACCAATTGATAGGCGTTGTGTCCAAAGTGTTGATGAACTTATGCACTCGTTGTTCTTGAGGAATGCTACTCCAGGCCTCCTCACAACTTTTCACATGGTCCTTCGAACAACTTTGACCTATGTATCGAACTTTGCATCCTTCTACTTGTTCTGAAAAGCACATTGTCATCAAAGTGTGACATTGCACCCACTCCACGATGTTCTTCTTATGTGTTCCCCACCATATGGTTGGAGTTTCTTTCAAAGCCTCATCCAATGCCAACAATATCTGTTGTACTGTTACAACTTCTTCAAATTCCAATAAGAAAGTTTCTAAATTATTTAAACCATCAAATGTGGGCAGGTTACTTACTTCTGTACCAATCCAGCGAACTTCCCTGGTCAATCTGACACATCTATGCGTAGAAACTTCATACATCTTGTTCTGCCAATTTTCTAGTGCTTCTTCTGAGTCTGATGAACATGTGTTGTCACTTTGCCAGCTTAAATTCCCATATGTTGTAGGGTTAATGTAATCCTGTTGTCTTGCGGTCAATTTGTATATATTCTCTAGCTCATATGCACGGTCTTCTTGTTTGATGGGTTCTATGTATCTTCGACCTTCATTAGGATCCAAAGGCCATCACCTTCAAACGTCATTCTTCTTTTCTTTAAGTCAACAACAGTGGAATTTTTGAAAGTCCAATCAATTCCTAACAACGCAAGATAAGGACAACTATCATCAACTATCTCAATCACCTCGAAGTCCACAAATGTTCTTACCTCGTCGATGTCCACAGGGACATGCTCCAGTCTCCCAAAGGGGCTTACTGCATGTCGATTAGCCATCCTAAGCCTGATAGGGGAATAATTTAACTTCAGTTTTCCCATCAGTGCCCAGGTCTGCTTCGTCATAACATTGACTTCTGATCCTAAGTCGAGGAGCACATAATCTATATCATAATCTCCAATTTGAGCATTAATGTGTAGTTCCTTATTTGTCCTTCTCTTTCTAGATAGTTGATGTACTGCTTTATTCAGCAAAGGATCTACCCTTCCTATCTCATATTATCTGATCAAATTTTGTAGTTCTTGTATGGATTTTTCTTCCTTAATTAAATTAATGCAAGTACATAAAAATTCCATAAGCCTGCTTACCTATTTCCCTTCTCCGGGTGAAGCAGACTGATCAAAGACCAGGGGCATTCCACATTATCTCACTTCTGGCTGTACCTTTGATGAAAAAGCCTGATCTCTTCCAAACTCTTTTCTTGCCTCTTCAAATGTCTTCTTTTCTTTCCTCAGATCAAACTCTTGTGTCTTCTCTGTAGCTATTCTAACTCTTGATTCTTCTGTAGTCTTCCCTGGGGTCACTTTGCCTTCTCCGGTAACAACGCCTCCTCTAGTGATAACAACGACTCTGGGATCCTCTCTGTGAGGTTCCGCAGAGATTATTTGTACTTGTTGGTTCCCTCCTCGTCTCTCCTTAATTTTGGCTAACAACGCAGGACAATCCTCTATGACATGTTCAAATGAGTTGCAGTAACTGCAAGTGGTACAAGGGTTCTGACAATCCCTTTCCAAGTGACCTGGTTGTGCGTAGTTATAACAAATGATCTGACCTCGACCTTGACCCATGCCTCCTCCTCGCCCTCTTCCTCTGAATCCATCGCGAGGGTTGAAGTTTCCTCTTCCTGGGGAATTAAACTACGTAGTATTTGCTTCATGTTGTACTTCGCCTTGAATTCTATATGTGTTTCTTGATCTTTCATGCAAGAGGTCATAAGCCCTACAATCTTTCTCATCATGCCCCACAGATTTACAGAATGTGAAGTAAAGGTTGGTAGGTGTCTGGACATATTTTTTCATGTAATAACATTCTTCGGGGTGATGTCTATTTCTACATACCTCGCACCAAGGTAGAGTAACCTACTTCAGAGGGCTCGGGGCTCCTGAAGCCAAGTACTCATGAAATAGAGGACAATGCTCCTTGTCATGGCACTTTGATTTGTATCTGATACACCAAATATCTTCTCTTTTATCTTTTCCCTTATCCTTTTTAATATCTTCGACCTGCAGTGATAATCTAGTTAGTTGACTCAAAATTTGACTCATACCTGAGCTGGACTCTCCCATAGGGGCTGATTCTAGTTTCATGGCGATCTCCAATGCCTCAGCTTACGAAGCAATCTTCTGTTGCATTAAAGGGACTCTGATTTGTGGTAAGAGGGCAGCAATGAACCATTCTTGATTATGTTTGTCTGGAATCTGAAAACTTAAATGACCTATCAGGGTCTTAAACCTCTGATGACACTCCCAAACAGGTTCAACTACTCTCTGCTTGATTTATTTCATCTCTGTAATGCACTGCGACTCCGACTTGGGTTTCTTGAATTTTGAAATCAACGCAGTCTTGATCTTGTTCAGTGGTTTCGGATGTGCAACTCTGTAACACCCTGTTTCCCCCAGATTGTAAATATAACTGAACTGGCCAAGGACTATGGCAAAACTTATAAGTATGCATATGTGCTGTAAATGGACCTGCAGGAAGAGGTCAATGAATGTAAATGATAGTTTGAATTTATTGCAGAACTGCTG
>ML813107.1:86703-98230 GCA_009831015.1 Picea engelmannii
AGATCGGTGATTGAAGTTGCCAAGACATCGTGGGTGTCAAAACCCCGATAGAAGGAACCCCGAATCCCGATATAGAACCAGGGATTGGCATTTCGCTAATGCAGGTTTGTGGAGATTTCTCATGTATGGGAGATTAACCCAAAATTTTTCTTTATTATGATCGTGGGCGTATTACAAACTCCTTGGACGAACTTGATATACCATCTCAGTGCGCAGTCTCTCAGGGTAGTACTAAACTGAGCTCTCTTAACAAATTCATCAGTGAAATTCTTAATACTCCATACAACTTCGCATAAGAACCAATGTTGATCAGGATCTTCATATCCATCTCCCCTAAAGGTGGGTAACCTCATCTCATCTGCCATAGGTATTCCTAGGGTTCCTAACTGAGTATGCACTGAACCACTTGTACCGGTGCTCTGAGTGCTTTGATAACTTAGGTTACTCTGGTTACTTAATGATTTTAAAACAACAAGAGGCATAATAGTAATTAATTCAACGGTCTACGCAGTTCCTGAAGTTTTTGACTCTTCTCGTCGAGGTTATTCAGTCTTCCCTTCTTCTGCCCTAGAGGACTCTGAATGTTCCTCGTTTAGTAACTCTTCTTCTTCTCCACTGTAGAACCCTTCTTCCTTTATTGGTGGTTTGTGATTCTTCTCAAACAAGTTCACCAGAGGAACTTCTCTAAATGATCTCCCACTACACATGAGTCCAACCTCTGTGTTGTTGTCGTTGTCCGAGTTCTTGAACATTAGCTCTTTAATCCAACCGATTACTGTATCTTCAAGATGTTCTTCTCATGCAGTAGCATCTTAATCTACAACTTCAGAAAATGTCAAAAAAAATTCTCTAGGTCCCTTAAAGAAATATCTCTATGCTTGGCTATATGATTCTACTCTATCAATAAAAAACTCAGTAATGTACCCTCCAATGGTACTATCAAACCAGTGATCTCCTACTCTTGACACAACGTTATCAACTCTCTTGACCTTCTTGATCAGCGCCGACGTCCAAACCACAGGTGGTCTGAGTCTGATTTCGAACTGGGTATCTGCTAATCTGGCTAGCCACTCTTATAGCTCTTGATGAATTCCTCCAAATAAAATCTCGTGTATATCAGTAAAGATATATTTCCCCAACCAATCTTCAGTACTAATATTAAGGTTCTTATTCTATACTTCGTCGAAATCTCTCTCTTGTTCTTCTATCCACTTCTAAATTTCTGTCTTCGATGGAAACCACCTTGACATTCCCTCAAGAAGATCCTGGTCCCAACAACGGAACCATATGTTGGCACAATGGCAGACCCAGGGTTCAAATCTAACAGCACATCAACAAGCCCTAACTACTGGCCCTTTCGGCAACACCTGCGAAATAGATGATGTCTCACCCGAAGTAGCAATAGGGGGTTGCAGGACACAGGTGTCTACAACCAGAGGAAATGCAAAGTGGGTTCAAGGAAACAACACACAACAACCTAGTTATTCTTTATCTTCCTTAAGCATACTGTGTGAACAATATCTCAGATCTAACACAATATTGCATTAACAGTATATCAGAGAGCAGAAGAACACAACATCAATCACACACAACAACAAGATATACGTGGTTCACCCTCTCCCTAGGGCTACGTCCATAGAATTGTGCTTTATAATATATTAGATGAAAGCATACAGTTCTATCTGTGCTCTTCGCTTGCAGATCTCTCTTTCTTTCTCTTCTTCTCTCCCCTCCATGCGCACCCAGTTGCAGGCTTGATCTTCGCACCCAACTGAAGATCTTATAACACAGACTTCTCTCTCAACAATAACAACAATCACTCATCATAACATCATCGAACCCATCTCATGTCCTCTTAACCTTTATTTATACATTACAATGACTCTCGGACAACCTTAGGCCGAAACTTAGGTTTCAAAACCCTAAATACCAAAACCCTAGGTCAACTTGACCCGCGTTTTCAGGGCTTTGCCAGCCTATCTTTCCTTCTTTCCTGCAAGGTGCTCCAAAGCATCCATTGGTGGTTTTTTCCGCTTGCTGATTTGTCCATGATACATCTTCCTTGCTGATTTGTCTTCCTTGATTTCTCCATCCAATGATTTCCTTTCTCTTACTTCGCTCCATCGTTTTTGCTCTTTTGGCCAGTTCGACCCACTCTCAGTCAACTTGTCTTCCATGCAGTTCGCACTTCACGCTTATTTCCTTAATCTTCGCAACCTTCCATAACCAAGTGCCAACAACCCACTCTGCAAGAGGCAGAGAAACATACAAGCCTCTCAAGGCACATTCTGAGAAATAAAAATAAAACAAAATTTGAGTTATCCTTTAGTCATGAGCCACTTCATTGATGCTGAGACTCCTTGTCTTAGAGAAGAAACAAGATAACCGGTATGGAAAGATGCCATAGCAGAAGAATACCAATATATCTTAAAGAATGATGCACAAGATATTATTCAGGGATCAGAAAGGGAAGTTGGTGGTAACTTCTAAGTGGATCTATATGATCAAGTATGCAACTGATGAAAGTGTCAAGAAATAAAATAAAAAAACAAGACATGTAGCCATAGGTTTCTCACAAACATAGAGAGTTGTCTATAATGAGACCCTTGATTCAGTGAACCTGATACACTTCCATCAGTACTATCATATATGAGTTGGAAACTATATCAGATAGATAGATTCTTGTTGAGTTTGGATTTCAACAAGAGTGTTGTTGATCCAAACCTATATCATTACAGTGAGGTGACGAAAGCCTGATTTTGATGACTTATTTAGAAAACCTTGTTGTTGGATAGAAGTAATACTTGACTTCTAAATTCAACATTAAATAAGTTTAGTATGAAAGAATGCCAATCCATCGTGATGGATCGAAAGAAGAATATTGACGACGATTCAGACGAGACCAATCCACAGTTGTTTGGATCACTGATGTATCTGGTTAACACCAGACTTGATTCATGCCATGCAGTGAATGGGCTTAGCCATTTCATGAGTCAACCGAGAAAGACTCACTAGACAACATCAAAACATGTATATACGAGGCACAGTTGGATATGGCATGAGATATGCCTCCAGTATGAACTTGAGTTTGCAGGACATGACGATTTAGATTGGGCAGAAAGTATAGTGGACCGAAATATCACATCTGGTTGACGTTCTACCATGAAGTTTTCCATGGTTTCTTGTTGCAGGAAGAAACACAACTCTGTGGCCTTGAGTACCACAGAGGCAGAGTATGTAGCAGTGAATGTGCGAAGCAATGTAGCTTCACAAACCTCTAACAGACTTACTTAACCACGAGATGGATCCTATGATGATAACCAAGAGCTGTGTATAAAGATCCTTAAAGAACCCATTGTTTCCTAATGGATTGAAACACGATGAGATATCCTTATATCAGAGATATGATGCATAGGAAAATTGTATACTTGCAGTACCTTCCTGCACCTGAGCAGACTATAGACATTTACACCAAATAAACTTGGTGAAAAGCGCCTTCCTAGTTGAGAGGGAGTATTGATGACTCCAGCCAAAAACAAAAATTCAGAGTACATCTGTATGAGACTTGGCATGATGAAGAATGCCTCCCTAGATGAGAGGTAGTGTTGATGATTGCATCTATGTGAGACATTCTCCAACTTACAAACCTGTGAGGTGTGGATTATTGTTGCTATGTGAAGTCTTTCTCTCAGCTTACAAACCTGAGAGAAAAATCCTAAGAAGGGTACGTGGTTCCTGCCTCAGACAGATCTGGGAACGTAGAGATGACCTCCTCCATTCAGAGAGTTGAGAAGAACTCCATATGATTATCCAATGGGAAAGGAGATCTGTTGAGTTAGGACATGCCTGTGGC
This sequence comes from Picea engelmannii, assembly GCA_009831015.1. Lineage (NCBI taxonomy): Eukaryota > Viridiplantae > Streptophyta > Pinopsida > Pinales > Pinaceae > Picea > Picea engelmannii. The sequence goes on from ML813107.1 coordinate 90,557, forward strand.
TGAGCACAAAGTGAACATGTGAAATCCCAAAGTGTTGGGTGCATCGTCATGAGAACATAAATGAAGATGATGCATTAGTCTCCTCTGAGCAACAGAGTTGACGAGAAGACTCTAGATGATTCTCCTGTGTGAGGCAGTGGGAAAGAAGATCTATAGAGTGGATGTGTCTGCGGACGAGCACAAGTGAACGTGTGAAGATATGGTTCTTCTGTGTAATGCAGTGAATCAGAGCTATGACATCTCTATGGATTTTCTCCTAGTGAATGAGCACTAGTGGGTGTATCATATCCTTTGCTATATACTGTTCAAGAGTCAAAACTACCTGTAACCCTAATTTTAATGTAAAGGGTACAAGTCGGCCCCACCTTAATATGTTTAATAATAAATGTAAAAGATAATTAATATTAATAGTAATAGTAATTATTATAATAATAATATGTCTTAGAGAGGTCAGTCCTGTTGAGCCAATAGATACTTCAGTTGATAGGACAAGTCTAATATAAGTAAAGGGAGATTCCCCATTGTGGAAACACATCTTTCTTGTAAGTTTGGAAATTTCAGCAAGTACACTTCTTTGGAAAAAGGTGTGCACCTCTCTTGGGCGCTAGAGTTCTGGGGTTTGAGCACCCTCTTATGTGCTAGGTCATTCTTGGTGGTAAAGGTATTTCTCTTGAAGATTATAGCAAAGGATTTGGCTGGATTTTCTTCCCTTGTTGAGAAGGGTTTCCCAGGATACATTTTGTGTTCTTGTGCATGGTGCTTCTTCTTGTGATCTTGGTTGCTGCAGCATTTTATGGTTATGGTTAAATGATAAAATTGAATGAACTTCATGCTTAACCTAATGCTTATGAAAAATCAACAACAACCACCCATGTCTATAGAAAACATATTGGATTTCAGGTCATACTGGGCAATTTGGAGCCGCACATTTTCACAATGTCCCCCACATTTCATGGAACCTCCATTAGCAATCATGATTTGAAAATTATTGACGACACAGATGTAATAATTGAATTCTTGGGTAATGTGGCGATGAATAAAATTATATGTTCTACCACTATCCACAAGGATGATGACTTTCTGATTTTTAATGTAACCAATTAACTTGAGGGTCTCGAGAGCAAAAAAGCCAATGAGGGAATCAAGTGAAATCATCAGTTCAACTTCCAATGGATCAGAGGGTGGGATCAAATCAAATGGCAGTGGTAGCTCATCCACAGGTGAAACAACACCTCTTTTTCATAAAAATAATCAATCATGGCCATAAAAATCTTCTATTCCTTACACTTGTGTCCAGGAAAATATTTGTCATCACAATTATAACAAAAACCCTTGAGTTGGCGTTCAACCATTTAGGCCCTAGTTAATTTATGGATCTTGAAGGGAGTTGCAGGAGGGGTAGAATTGACGGGTTTAGGGTGAGGAAGAAAGGATGGTTTGCATATCTGGGATGAGACAATTTATTGTGCTTCCTTGACTCGTTGAGTAGCTTCCAACCAAGTCTGGGGGTGTGCCATGAGAACATGGGCACTAATTTCATCTTTTAGGCCACTGATAAGCATTCCCTAAAGAAGGCATATGACATGCCTTTCGTTCTGAAAAGCAAGTGCTCAAATGTTGCGATAAAGTCTTCCACTGTCTCTGACTTCTTTGACATGGTCAAATGACCTAAATGGAGGGTGTCAGAGTCAAAGCGGTCATAAATCTCTACAATAAACTATGTCCAACACACCTTGGCGTGTCTTTCGACGCCATTGCTGGCGTTTTGGATCCAGATGTAGGATACCATAATGAAGCTTGGATAAATTATTAGTAATTTCATGAAGAGAGAAATAATGTTCCATTTGAGTGACCCAACCTATGGGATCCAAGCCATCAAATTTGTTCACCTCAAATCGGGGAAGGCGTAGGTCTCGAGGAAGGGTGGTAGAATGAGGACCTTGGTAATGGGAAGAGTCATGGTCATCCTGAGAGGATGGTTGTTCAGAAGAGGAAGGGTTCAAGGAATGGCCCATCAATTGGTCAAGTGTGGCTTTGATGTCTTTGATGTGGGCACATTGGTCCTTGAGGATTTGAACAGAGGAATTGAGCGAGATAATGTTGGCATTGAGATTCTTGATGTCCTCCTTGTTCTAAATGTTGTCAAATAAGTGTGCTAGTAGGACCACTATACTCTTTATTTTTTTACTCTTGCGGAGTTATACTCCGATCTGAATAATATCGCAGTATTGAAATGCCCAAATTTTGAACGAGAGAAATCTTGTATGTTCCCTTTTAGTGTTGTTTGAGTCCCCGATGTTAGGTTTTTTTTTTCGTTGCAAGGCTTCTTCAGACAAGGGTTTTCCATGTGCTATAGCTCTTTGATATACATGTGGGGTCCAACTGTAGTACTCAGACCAATATTTCAAGGCACTAACTAAGGAGGCTAGATCGTGCCCTTAGCCGTACTACCCGACTACCCAGGTGTTATAGCAAGATTTTCCTCACCATTGCTATCTTGCACAGAGGGCCTTTTTCCATTTCCCTATGCAGACTTATCATCCCCTTTTGATGAATCCAGAGCTAAAAATATACATTTTTCCACCAGGAGCACCAGGAGTTGACATGTGTCAACCAGTTTTGTTGTTTTCGAGTTGAGTTGGCACCGTACAAAAGTGACGTGGCATTGTACGTAAGTGACGTGGCATTGTACGGACGCAACATGTGGTAATACATAAGGTTGTTGTGGCATGGTATGGACACGACATGTGGCAGTACGAAAGGCTGACATGGCATTATACAGAGGTGACATGTGGCAGTACGAAACGTTGACGTGGCATTGTACATATGTGACACATGGATGTACAGAGGGCTGATGTGGCATGGTACGAACATGACACATGGCAATACAAAACACAGACGTGGCATTGTATGGATGTGACACATGGCAGTTCGAAACGATGACGTGGCATTGTATAGATGTGACATGTGGCAGTACAAAAGGTTGATGTGGCATGGTACAAATGCAACATGTGGCAGTGCGAAACGCTGACATGGCAGTCGTACAAATGACACATGGCAACTGATTGGGCAATGACGTGGTCGTACAGATAACATGTGGCGAATGATTATGCAGTAGTGACGTGGCTCGAGCCAATGATGAGGTGACACGTGGCCCAATGAGGAGGTGCCACGTGGCACCTTTTGGAAGGCCAAATCTGCCAATTCCACAAAATCTGAGGATGATCCTCCAAATTTGGCAGAATCTTGCTAAATCTAGCTAACTGTTGCTAATGTGACTAACTGTCGCTAAATTTGGTGGACTCTGGCTTATTTAGTCGAGCATGGAAATCGAGAAAAATGAGTTTTTGGCACGCAAGTCAAGACTATATGCACTGTACGGCTCTGACAGGACGCAGCATTGGGATTTTCATGCCGAGGGGAGGTGCCGAGGGACTGTTCAAAAGCAGGTTGACTTTATACTTAAAAGTTGCATAATTTGAAGGGGAGTATAAATATGGATTTTGTTTCTGCATCTAAGTAGTCGAACAGAAAAGTGCCTCCAGAGCCCGAGATGTCGATCCAAGCATAATAGACTTTATACTCAAAAGTCTTGGAATTACCTGTTCCGACCAATGGTGATGTATGTTTCTGTCCAGAAGTTGCAGATCTGAAAAGTGGTTTCAGAAGCGTTGTTATGTAAGCCTTTCTTTTGTATTCTTAAAGCATTGAAGATTAATAAGAAGCCTTCCTCACTGAGACAAATGCCCAAAGACGCAGGTAAATTTGTGCTAAACTCCGTTATCAATCTTGGTGTTATGGTTTGATGGTTTTACTTCTTCTATGGCTACAACATTATTTCATTAAAATCTTCCTCTTCTCTTAATTCCTTAATGGTAAATCAACTCATGCATAAACTTAACCATAGTCTTTAAAATATCATTTTTGGATCAATCACATTTAGGGCATTGATCTTTTCAATGATCGATGGTTGCTTACGATCTAACTTCTCTAATAAGGAGATTTAACCACGTTGGATCCAGAACCTACAAACACAATTCAGAAAGGGAATTCTTATGCTCAACAACCACAAAGTTGACACTTGCAATTCAATCTCAACACAATATACAAAGGCAAACAAACTCCACACAATGAACAAAAGACTAATACACCAATTTATTCAACCACCCACACATAGTGATTTCCATTACTCGGATATACACATGTCGTACATAGGGTTTTACATAAGACCTATCTCTCATTTCAAGCTCGATTTACATTCAATTGGCCTTCACTAGTCCTTTCTCGCACACTACTTCTCTTTGGCCTAAATTCTTCTCTGGATGGCCAACTCCCATACACCGTTAAGCTTACAACATTTAAACAAAAGACTATGAAACCATAAAAAAAATGAAGTGAAAATAGAGTGCTCTTTCATAGACTTTGGACTTGAAAGAATAATTTTAAACATATTTTGAATCACCATTGTGAATTTGTGGTATACCTGCCAGAAAATATTCTCAACAACTCCTCCTAGTACCTCTCTAGATCCACAAAAATTTCGTGAGATTTAAATCTCAACCTAAGTCCTCACAACTCTCGAGAACAAACTCAATTACATATATTCCAATCCAACTAATTCAATTTTCTAGAATTCCAATAAAACATAGAAATTTACAAATAATTAAAAATTGGGAAACCCACTTCCTTGGTAAAACAAAGACCCCATAGACCTAGCCTAATGTGATAGACTTTGAAAACAAAATGTTCATGTATCACTTATATTTATTATTTCTATGTTACATGGTGCTATTGCTGTATAAAGATCTCATTTCATAATACTGTTCAACTTCTTTTTCTTTGGGCTCCATCAATGTTAACCAAAACTTTTATTCTCACATTAAAAATAAATAAATAAATCTCTTTTAAAATTAAATTCATAAAGATATATTCCTCTTAAAAAATACATTGAAAATTAAAAATTGAAATTATGAAATCAAATAAATATAGAGCTAATCCACAACCCAACCAACATAACATATTGACATCAATATAAGTGTACTGCCATACTTTCCACCATCCTTTTGACTAATTTTAATCTATTCAAATATTTGATTCTCTGCCATATTTTCCACCATCTTTTTGACTAATTTGATTTGTTTAAATATTTGATTCTCTTCTCTGTACTTGACATGAACCCAGATCTGATCAGGGGTGTTGAGATTGTTCTCATGGGCATCAATGAATTTGTACATGAATTGCTGGTACACGTTTCTGGAATCATACGCTTCAGAGATTTTCAAGATCATTCATCCATCACTTTAGACAAAAAAATTCCTTGGATATCATCATTCTCAACCACCTTCAAGTTTTCTCTCTTTACAAGACTTCTCTGCGCATGTATGACAAGGCAATAAATAATTCAATATTCCAAGGTAAGCAACCCAACAAATCTCTTCGGATAAAGTTCTGGTGTGTTAAGATATGAAAATATATACAAATTTCCTTTATTAATTCAAATATAAAAAATAATAATTAAATACTTTATTTATCCTCACAATAATCTTTAACACTAAATATATTAGAATATCAACATCGATCAGATTTTGACAAAATTAAGTATTTATGGATTATATAAAAAGATCGATTTTTATATTATTTATGAATAATTAAACATTTCTAGATGTTAAGAGCCATCCCTCAGTTGTTGAACATCCGATTGGTTGAATATAGAAAACCAAATCCAAACCACAAGAAAGGGACCATTGTCCACCACAATTTGAAAGCCGAATCAAAATCCACAAACAAAAGGATTGGCCACTCCTAACCCGAATTTTCCACTACAAATTTTATATCAGTTTTAAAATGCCTCTTTTTAATTAAAAAGAGACACATTTGCCATACAAATACAATTTTATATCTTTATTCAAATGCTTCTTTTTAATGAAAACAGAACCACGTTTACTATTCAAATCTGTAATATAAAATACAAAACTTTTCAAAGTTGACTTTATGATCAAATTCTTATTTATTGTTGTGATTTCCACTAAAACCATCCCTGTAAATTCACAAGTACATAAATTGAGATTGGCTAAATAAAAAACTTTCCAAAGCTGAATTTCTGAGCGAATTCCTATTTAATCTGAAACCCATTGTTGTGATTTGCAGTAAAACAATCCCTGTCAGTTCACAAGTACATAAATTGGCCGAATGTAAAACTTTTCGAAGCTGAATTTCTGAGCAAATTCCTTTTTAATCTGAAACCCATTGTTGTGATTTGCACTACAACAATCCCTGTAAGTTCACAAGTAGATAAAGTGAGATTGGCCAAGGGCATCATGTGCACAGGTTAGAGCACTTAATCTTACAGTATGCCTTTTCAACGAAATTTGTCTTTTTAGGTAAATCTGAAAATATTTAAGGGCTAATAAATCCTTTGGACTGCTGGGATCTGACATAACAAAATGGGGCTATTTTTCAAAAGTTTAATATGAAATATTAAATTACCTATTTTTAATTCTGTGGAGGGAAAACATATAGCTCCACTCTAACAGATGTTTCAAAGTAGTGTTAAATTTTTTAAAGAACATAAATGATGGCTATGTTTTTGATCATTTTCAGCAATCATCACCAGATTAAGGTAATGCAATCACAGTTTTTCATTGCTTAAATTGGATTTTTGAATGCATAAATGAGTTCAGCACCTTTAAAAACCCTTAGAGCATTTGGATTATGCAAATTTAACAACTGAAATCTCCAATTCCAACAATTTCTGACTGGACTTCAGACAAAATTGATTGAAAAATATAACCAAAAATGATAATAAAAAAATTAGAAATGTTTAGACTACATCCATAAATGATAGTTTAAACCTGTATTTTCAACTCTATATAAGCAAATTGTAAATGCAGCTTTCTCAACCTATTTATACAATTCGTGAGGGTTCAATGCTCAATACTCCCACATAAGCTATTGAAATCCCAGTTCACTTTGCAATCACGGTGGTTTAAGATACATTTATCCCATTCTTTGATAATAGCATGGAACAAAATATGGCATTAGTTCCAACCCTGTACATGTATAATCATTAACTTCAACTATACAACCAAGCAGAGAATTATTTCCTTGAAATTCTCATGCAGTTGAGCTTAGAAGGAAAAACTGAAGAAAATAACCAGAGATCTTTTTATATACTGTTGAGACTTCAAAACATATTTTAAGAACTATGGTGAATTAAAGGGTTATATGAGAAGGTTTGATGATTTACCAAGCTGAATGTCAATAAGTTAGGCTTTGATAAAAATAAATTAAGTGAAAATAGAGTGCTCTTTCATAGACTCTGGACTTGAAAGAAGAATTTTAAACATATTTTGAATCACCATTGTGAATTTGTGGGATACCTGCCAGAAAATATTGGTAATGTAATTTAATCACTATGGTGAATTAAAGGTTTATATAAGGAAGTTTAGATGATTTACAAAGCTTAATGTCAATAAGTTGGGCTTTGATGAAAATAAATGAAGTGAGTATAGAACGTTCTTTCATAGAATGCAGACTGCAAGAAGAGTTTAGGACATATTTTGAATCACCATTGTGAATTTGTGGGATACCTACCAGAAAATATGGGTAACATAATTTAATACTTCTTAGTAGATACAATTGTGCATCCGCTCGCATAAGAAATATCTAAAACTT
>ML813108.1:0-16806 GCA_009831015.1 Picea engelmannii
TACACAAATAAGCTCCATTGAGAAGTAAATTATTTCTTCAAAACCCTAGTTCTATTTTTGTATTATAGCAAGGAGAATTAACTTATAATCAAATCTAATGGTCCTAGTATTGAAGAATATATAAATGGATAAAGTCCAAATGTCCAATATGTTGGAGAAGAGATATATACATTAATTTAAAGCATGATGCTTGCATATGGTGGGACTCATATGGACTTAACTATGAAGATATAATGACACTTTCATATGAAGAATATGAGAAACTATACTTAGATAGATGGTCTCATGCCAAGAAGAAGGATAATGAAAACCATATGGGTTTATTTTCATGTGACAATGTCTTATTTCATTTTCATGGGTGTATTCGGTAAGAGAAGGCCATTGTTTCTATAAATCCTAGTAACAATGCATAATTTCATCAATGTTAACGTGGCTAAGAGAATACAAATCCTAGTAAAGCATATTAAAAAATCACACAAGTTGAGGGTGAGAATGTTCAAATTTTTAAATATTTGAAGGATGCTATGGATTAATACGTTTTGCATTTAGATTTTCATGTTATAAATATGGATTATGTGGATTTTTTTTGGGATATACTTGGATGGAATTAGTTGGTATAATTAATGTTAATATGCAAAAGAAATTTATAAATATTTGGTACAAGAAAAATAGAATGGCATTGCTAGATATTTCTAGTACCAAACAAGAAGGATCCATGGGGAAACATGAAGAATTCATGGTAGGAAAACTAATTTTAGTTCCTACTAACAAATTAGATGAAGAGTCTGAGATTGAATCAATAGAAGAGACTATTATATCACATGAGGAAAATCTCCATGAATTGAATACAAAGGAAGAATAATATAAGGAGCTACATGATTCAAATAAACTAGATGTTGAAGAGTTAAAGACCAAAGAACCAATAGTTAACATTGTCTTATATGTCCACCCATACCACCCTATAAAACAAAAGTCATCAAGGAAAGGGTGTGAGCATCAATGAAATTATTTTTTGTTGGATTACTGAGAGGGGGGGTGAATCAGTAATCAACAATTATACCATTTTTAATCCTTTTAACCACATTTTATATTCCTTTAACTTATTCAACCATGTTGATATGTTCATCATCAACATATCACTGTATCATACACATTAACATTCATCAGTGCATAATAAAAAATAACAAACACATACACACAATACACAATACACCAATATTTACTTGGAAACCCAATGCGGGAGAAAACCAAGGAATGATTTTCTTATATGTTAAGAATTACATTCAAGGAAGCACCAACTTCCAATTCTCCAAATCCAACTAAAAGGAGGCTCCAACCCGCTAGTTTCTCATGATACAACCTGAGGGAAGCTCCAACTCCCCGATTCTTCGGCTACAACTAGAAGGAGGATACAACCCCCTATGTTCTCTGAATACAACTGGATGGTGGCTACAACCACCTAGTTCTCAGGAACCAACCTAAAGGAAGCTCCAACTCCCTGATTATTTGGCACCAACCAGACGGAGGCTACGACTCCCTTTCCTTTCCTCGTCTTGTCGCCCTAAAATTAAATTCCAATTAGATGATAAAACCACTACGACATTTTCACTGTGAGATATACCATTGTAAACATGTACCAATAAATGCCAACCACCTATAACCAATATGTACCAATAATCTACAATGAACCTGTACTGGTATTTATCATGTACCAACAAATACCAACAGGTATGTGACCTTTCTATGTTGCAGCTCATGTATGTATGTGCCCTTTATATACTGCAACATGTGTATGTACACTCCCTTTATATAATGCAGCCTGTGTACACCCTCATAAATATAGGGTTCTCTCCTTTCTCAAACTCAAACTCTTTTATGCCTTTGTCACATCAACATGTACCATGTCACAACCTATACCAATCAACGTGTACCAATCAACCTATTCTATCAACCATGTACATCAGTCACTCACACAACATGTACCATCACAAGTGCATCAACTATGCACATCACAATACCTCATAACCATCACCAACAAGATGTCCCAATACTCTCCTCAATATATCAGTTCTCAATATCTCAAGAATATCACTCAAGCCATGTGCATCTATATCTTTCTAGTCATGTTCCATACATGTGCATACAATCATAATCATTTGTAACAACCCTCACGTGGACTAGACATCAAAACCTTACAAATATGCAACCTCAAACCACACCAAAAGCTTCACAACCAAAACCCTCAACCATGTACCAAGAAATACAAGCTATGTCTCAACACTTGAACCAACAATATGTACCAATGAATAATATCAACATACCAATGTTGTATTTCAGTATATCTAGCTCATACCATCGGTGCCATACAACCAGCATCCTCTCTAGGGAAAATCCTCAAGCTCCATAACCATAACTCATGTAGACAATAATATCCAACTACACATAAGAATTATGATATACCTTTTGAATCTGTAGATAGATCTATTGTACCTGATCACTGTAGACCTTCCTGGGATCTTGCTTTCAGACTCTGATAACCTGGCACCCTCATCAACTCAATATTTCATGGTTTTCCCACCTGTACGCACCCTATTCTCCTTCATACCGTGTACATACTCTCCCTTATCCACTGCAGCCTACGTATGTACTCTCCCTTCTCCATTGCAACCCACGTACACCTCAAAAACTAGGGTTTTTTAGAATTTCTTCAATTCCAAAACTTTCTCCGCCAACCCTCTTTCACTTCCTCAATCTTGCGTAACTTCATATGTATCAATGATTACCTACAATAAAATTTTCACAAATAATATATATTCAATATGCTCATTATATGATAATAGGAGACCCTTGTTCTCTTATTTATACTCTCCAAGTAGCTTCCTCAAGGGGTTACCTTCTAAATAGCTTTACCCAACTTCCTTCTTTTAGGTCTAACCCATTTCTACCACTTGTCCACTTACAACCACTTTATCCACAAATAGTAATTTATCCACTTCTAGTTGCAACTAATTTATTTTTAATTATTTTCTTAATGCAACCACTCAACCCATGATTAACTCCTAGTTTCACCCACTTGACTAGTCAACTTCTTCTAGGATCTTCTAGAATAATTTGACTTCTTTGACCTTCTAGGGGATTCTAGAAAACTCATGAGGGTTCTCCAACTTCACAAGGCCATAAATATCTAACCATGAGAAGTTATGTGGACTTCCACATATCACTAGAAATGGCACATGTACTATCCATCTAAAATAGTCTCTCATGTAAATATACTAATCTTCATTACATTATTCCTCAACCAAACTTTTTTTCCTTAACCACATTGTTGGGGCTACCAAAATTCACTATCGAACTTATCCAAGGGTTGAAATCAATCTCTAAGGGTTTAAATAAATCTACAATATCACTCTCCAAGGGTTGACAACAATGACAACGAACAATCCAAAGCAATTTTCCATCAACCTAAACCAACTGTCCAACAATCTCCCCCTTTGGCATTGATGGCAACACCAACATTGATGGAAACACTTAGTCATGGAAACATTGTCATATCTCCTCATGAATGTTTCTATCTCTCCCCCTTTGACATCAATGGAAAAGGGTATCTGCCTTTGGGGATGTTCCCCCTATCCATATATCTCCTCCTAACACTGGACCTGCTCTAACCAATCATGGGAAAAATGATTTCTCCCCATATGGGTATGTCTCCCATGTCTTCCTTTTTGGGTCTCTATCTCTAATTACTTCTTTGCACGTTGATGTGTAGATCAATGTAGGTCTTCGTTTACATGCTTCTTTTGTAGTTATTGTCCATTGGTGCTTCTGTGAGTAATCAACTGACATATATGAAAAGCATTCAAAAATAAAGCATTCAAATGTTTAAGCATTAAAGTAATCAGCCAACATTAAATGAACCACTCTCTCAACCAATATGTGAACCAATCTTTGAATCCATTCCCTAAGCTAGTCTCTGAACCAATCTGTCTTGAACTCATGCTCTCATCCACTAACATATATCTATCAAAAGTTGTTAATACATCTATGTCCATACTGTCTATGACTTTTCTATACAATTTTCGACAATGTTGACCCATCTATCAATGTACTATCATGAAATCTTCACTGTTGAAATCGATCAATCTATTATATTGTACTTCCTCTAACTGAATGCTCTGAAATTGTCTACTCGAACTCTACAAGATGCTCAAAATATGGTTCTCTATTCTATAGTAGCTACTTCACCGACTCCCCCTATCTAATATTAATATTACCTGGGAGTCTCCAAGCCAGATGGCTCAGAACAATACCCACTCTAATGCAAAGTCATCTTCCTCTTCGTCTGTAGATACATATTCCCTTTCTTTCTCTTTCTGAATTATGCCATCATCCTGAGTGTTGACGTCTTCTTCGTCCTCCACTTGAATTCTGACACTTTCTTCTTTGCCTGTAAATTTATCGTGTTCTTATGCTGCTCCAAATCCTGAAAGTACTATTCCTTGGACCTTTTATTCATTTATCTGCTCCTCTTTTTTTTCACTTCATATCCAAACCTTCTTGTGTCCCACATCAATATTTTCTTTCATGGGAGGCCTTATCACACTTTTGCAATTTCGAGTTGTGTGTCCATAGTTGTGGAATTTGTAACATTTAGTATGTTGTGGGGCCACATAAGTATTTCTAGCATGATTATTTCTTTCATAAGCCTTGCAATCTACAACCTTATGTCCAAAGTTAGTACAATAAAAACAATGAACATAAAATAAATTTACATACCTGGGAGTGAATGATTTTCCTTGTGGTGCAGTCCTTCTGTAATTTTTCCTTGGTTGTTCAAGATCTTCTCTTTGATTGTAATGATTGAATATTCCTTGCTTCTTGAATGTAGAATGCCTACTATATTCATTTCTTTCTTATTCATGTTGGCCATGATTCCTTTCTTTGAGAAATTCTACATAACTCTTTTGTTTTGTTTCTTTCTTCATGGAGCTTGAACCTTTCTCAGTCTGAATTTGGTTGTATCCTAGTCCAGACCTATCATAGTATGGCTTTTGATTGTTTATGATCTTATCTAATGTCCTGGTGCTATCTTGATGCATGTTCTTCTTATGAAGATATTTTATTAGAGTGATTGCTTATGCTTCCAACCTTTCAATCATCTTCTCCTTCTCTAGTAATTGAATTCTTAGTGTTTTTGTAATCCTTCTATCCTCCTCTACCTGAACTTTTAGCTTCATAATTATTTGCATGACTTCCTTTGAGTTGAGATTTTGATTTTCTTTTTCTTTTAGTTTCGTCTTTAGTGACTTGTTTTTCTTTCTGTCATTTTGTATATCTTCTAAGGCACTAATTAATTCTTCTCTAAGATCAAATTCGCAATATTCTTCTGAACTATCATAGTTTCTTGTTTGATTTTCTTTAGCCATGAATAGTACCTTTTTTGAATCACTGTCGGTTTCATCATCTTCATCAGATGAGGAACTGTACTTTCTTGAGTATAGATTTTTCTTGAAGGATTTCTTTTTGTTTTTTCCAATTTCCCTTTTGATATCTCTTTTATTTCTTGGGCTCTTCCTCTTCATCACTATATGAATTTATGGCATAAGGACGCTTATTTGCAAAATGACCAATTCTACCACAATTAAAATATTTCAATGGAAGCTTACCTTTATATTTACCCATTCCCTTTTGCAGCTTTCTTATGAAGTTTTCCATTACTTCATCTTCTTCTGAATCATCTTTCCAGCTACATTTTGACTTTGGATTTTTCTTGTGAACTGACTTTGATTATTGCTTGTTAATTTTCTTTATCTTGTTAGATGCTTTGAATGTAGCTTCATGTGTAACTAGATTGTCTTGTTCTATCCTCATCTCATAAGCTATGAGTATCCCATGTAGCTCATCCATGGTCATTCTATCCAGATCCACTATTACTTCTAAGGACGAGATATTTGAGTCAAATCTCATTGGTAGAGATCTTAATGCCTTTTTAACAATGACTAGTTCCTTTATCTCATCTCCCAAGCCTTTGATTTTGTTTACTACATCATTGATGTGTAGAAAGTAGGTTGTTATGGTTTCATCTTCATTCATCTTTAATTGTTCAAACTTTGATCTGAAGATTTGAAGTTTGGCTTCCTTAACTTTTTCATCTCCTTCATAGATAGTCTTTAGTTTGTTCCACATCTCCTTGGCAGATTCACAGTGCATGATTTTAGTAAATATTGATTCATCTACACCATTTTGAATAGTGTGCTTGGTTCTTGAATTATTTTCTGCAAATTTCTTTTCATCCTTGTCTTTTGGAGGAGTAGTTGGTTCTTTGTATCCATCCACCACTGATTACCAAACATCAAATCCCTATGCATGTATGTATGTATGTATTTTATTGCTCCATAGTTCATAGTTATCACCATTAAATTGTGGTATCCCAACTCTAGCGTTATCCATGATCTCCTTCCAGTGGTTAAACTATTTTCCTGAAGGAACCTTCTCTGATACCAATTGTTGGATTACTGAGAGGGGGGTGAATCAGTAATAAAAAATTACACCAGTTTTAAACAATTTATATTCCTTTAACTTATTAAACCATGTTCATTTTTTCATCATCAACATATTGCTATATCATACACATTAACATTCATCAGTGCATAATAAACAATAACAAAAAGATCCACACAATACACTGTACACCAATATTTACGTGGAAACCCAATGCAAGATAAAACCACATAATTCTTTTCTTAAATGTCAAGAATTACATTCAAGGAAGCACCAACTTCCAATTCTCCAGCTCCAACTGGAAGGAGGCTCCAACCCGCTATTTTCTTAGGCTACAACCTGAGGGAAGCTCCAACTCCCCAATTCTCTGGCTACAACCCTTTATTTTCTTCGGCTACAACTGGAAGGTGTCTACAACCACCTAGTTCTCAGGCACCAATCTAAAGGAAGCTCCAACTCCCTGATTCTTTGGCACCAACTAGAAGGAGGCTACAACCCCCTTTCCTTGCCCTATTCTATTTCCCTAAAAATAAATTCCAAATAGATGATGAAACCACTACCACAATGTCATTGTGAGATATACCATTGTAAACTTGTACCAATCTATGCCAACCACTTGTAACTAACATGTACCAATAACTTATAATGAACCTGTACAAGTAGTCAACATGTACCAACAAATACCAATAGGTATGTGACATGTCTATGTTGCAAATCGTCTATGTACACACCCTTTATACACTGCAGCATATGTATGTACATGGCCTTTATATACTACAACCTATGTACACTGCTAGCGGGAAAACCCCCCTTTAACTACACTAGGGTTCAAGATGTAGATAGATCGAATAACCGTCTCAAAGCTAATCAATTCTCAATACTACCCCAAACATACCAAAACTAATGTAAAGAAAGAAAAGAGAGAAGAGATCAAGTAATTATACCTTGGATCCCACATCTGGTGATGATCTCCTCACGCTTGGATGTTCCACTAACTGCACGTCTCCTACCAAGGCTGACCTGCATCCAAAGATAGGCAAACAAAGAAATACAAGCATGTTATTATATACATAAGTTAGGGTTAGATGTTAAAATTCTAAGTATAAATAAATAAAAATACTCAAGACACCATCATTTGGGACATGAAAATGTAATTGTTTTACTCATCATACAAAGATTATGCCTTACAATATGAGTCGGCCGCCGTTCCGCGAACCTGGTCTGGGATCCTCTTTACCATGCTCCAAGTGCACCTTGTATAGAATTCTTCTCTCAACCTTTTGATCATTTCTATGGAAGGGAATGGGTTAAATGGAGGAACAAGGGGTTGATGAGGGAATGCTGAGGAAATTTCTCACAAAAGGCAGCAATATCTTGGGCAAGGAGGGGAAGTGAAATTGGGCATAGTTTCATTGTTCTTGTGCTTACATTTGAAATGAGACCCCAACACATCCTTTTATATGAGAAAAGGATGGTTATTCAGTTGGGTGAGGGGCTATAGCAGGTGGATTAGTTGGGAAACTTCCAATAGACCGTGAATTTCATTGAATTCCTTGTAACTTTTTATTTTTTGAAACTTTTGCAAGTATGTGCGGTTTGTAATGGTGCAGTAAGTGTATGTACACGAGTTGTAGTGGTGCAACAAGAATATGTACACGGGATGTAATGGTTCAGGGCACGTACATCTTCTAAAAAATGGTTTTTTAAGAAGAACTTATCGGCAGTGCTTTGGAAAAATATGCAAGTAAGAGGGCTAAGGCCATGTATGCATGAGTAGGGAAATTTATGGCTATAACATACTCCCTCAAAAATCTAGGGTTTTTACCTTTCTCAAACTCATAATCTTTTCTGCCTCTGTCACATAAACCTACATCAATCAACTTGTTCTATCAACCATGTACATCAATCACTCAAACAACATGTACCATCACAAGTGCATCAACTATGCACATCACAATACCTCATAACCATCACCAACAAGATGTCCCAATACTCTCCTCAATATATCATATCTCAATATATCAAGAATATCCCTCAAACCATGTGCATATATATCTCTTTATTCATGTGTCATACATGTGCATACAATCATAATCATGTGTAACAACCTTCACATGGACTAGACATCAAAACCTTACTTATGCAACCGCAAACCACACCAACAACTTCACAACCAAAAACCTCAACCGTGTACCAATAAATACAAGCTATGTCTCAACACTTGAACCAACACAATTTACTAATGGATAATACCAACATATCAGTGTTGTATTTATGTAGATCTAACTCATACCATAGGTTCCATACAATCAACAGCCTCTCTAGGGAAAATCCTCAAGCTCCATAACCATAATTCATGTAGACAACAATATCCAACTACATATAAAAATTATGACACACCTTTTGAGTCTATAGATAGATTTGTTGTACTTGATCACTATAGACCTTTCTGGGAGCTTTCTTTCAAACTCTGAGAACCTGGCACCCTCAACAACTCAAGATTTCATGACTTTTCCCAACTGTACGCATCATGTTCTCCTTCATCCTGCGTATGTACTCTCCCTTATACACTTCATAACATGTACGTACTCTCCCTTCTCCACTGTAGCCTGCATACATACTCTCCCTTCTCCACTACAACCTGCGTACACCTCAAAAAATAGGGGTTTTCAGTATTTCTTCAATTCCGAAACTTTCGTCGTCAACCCTCTTTCACTTCCTCAATCTTGCGTAACTTTAGATGTATCAATGAGTACCTGCAATAAAATTTTCACAAATAATAGATATTCAATGTGTTCATTAGATCCCAATAGGAGACCCGTGTTCTCTTATTTATACTCTCCAAGTAGCTTCCTTAAGGGGTTACCTTCTAACTAACTTTACCCAACTTCCTTCTTTTAGGGCTAACCCACTTCTAACCACTTTTCCACTTACAACCACTTTATCCATAAATAGTAAGTTCTCCACTTCTAGTTGCGACTAATTTTTTTTTAATTATTTTCTTAATGCAACCACTCAACCCATGATTAACTTCTAGTTTCACCCACCTTACTAGTCAACTTCTTCTAGGAGATTCTGGAATAATTTGACTTCTTTGACCTTCTAGAGGCTTCTAGAAAACTTGTGAGGGTTCTCCAACTTCACAAGTCCATAACTCTCTAACCGTGAGGAATTATGTGGCGTTCCACATATCAACATAAATGGCATGACATGTAATATACATATAAAATAGTCTCTCATGCAAATATATTGATCTTCATTACATTATTCCTCAACCAAACTTTGGTTCCTTAACCACATTATTGTGGTTATCGGAATTCACTACCAGAATTCTTCAAGGGTTGGCATCAATATACAATATCACTCTTCAAGGGTTGACATCAATGAAAACCAACTATACATCAACCTAAACCATTTGCCCAACATTTTGGACCAACATGGAACAAAGGCACTCAATCTAAAGGTACATGGAGGACTAAAAGAAATACAGGGAGATATGAGAATAACACATCAACAACATGGAACCAAAGGAGAAATCAGAATCAAGATCAGGGTGGAAAGGAAGCAATTGGACCACATATTCAAATTTAACTAGGATAGATGGATGTCCATGCTTGGTACTAGTTGACTACATTACTTAGGATATCATATTATATGGATTCCTCCCATTTTCGAGGATAAAACATGTGAAGGAGGATTGAATGTAACGTACCTAGGGAGGATAATATGTAGCACCTAGGGAGGTACCTAAGAATATAATGAATGTAATGTGTTCATAATCATGGAATAGGACCACTATGTAGTTAGAGGAAATAATATAATTATAAAGGGGGGTTCACATAGACCTTTCGGAAAGGAATACTTATGAGAAAATATAAATGCATATTATTATCATCATATTGAGATGTATTGGATTATTTATATTCTATCGTGCATGGATTGTGGAGTTTTAATGCCCCAAAATATGTTAGGAAAGGATTTAAGTGTGTCTCTATGAAAATTATGATATTTTTGGTGTTGTGTTGTTGTTAAACAGTTTGTACTTAGATATACTTTATGTAAAATATGATAGAATTCTTTCCATAAATAGTTTTCATGCATTAAAATAAGTCAAATTATGGAAAACACATTACTAATCCAAGTACACAAAGAATGGAAGTGACAACATTGGCATACTTTATTATGAATGGAGATAGGGAATACAACACAACAAAATTCTAATGGTTTTTATGGTAGCTCAACAAACACTACAAAATCACACAAGAAACCTGGAATGATGCTAAGAGATGATGTCAACTGCTCCAAGGATATCCTATCCCTACTACGATGTGCTACATCATTGCAAATGGCCCTCCAGCCCACTATAACCCTCACGGATATGACTTGAATGGCCCGTTGCAACCACAAAACCCTCTTACAGAGATCCTTGTGGGATGAGGATAGGTGTAAGTTGGGGACATGCAGGACCAATGGTGCTAAGCTAATGAGGATGCCTTCAGAAACCCTCCTACAGAAATTTCCAATCTACAAATATCCTTGCGAGACAAACCTGGGAAACCAGTAGGGCCTCGTGGGACCCTTGTCTTCAACCAAAAATGATGTCTCTAATAAGATTCACCGAAACCCTCTTAGTACCTTCAAAATCTGGGATCGGCCTCCTCCAAAAAGTTTCACAATCTCCTATTTGAGTCGACAAATATCCAACCGAATACAAACCCCAAATTGAATCTCCAATGTAAATCTTGGATTGATTCCCCTCTTATCTAGCTAGGGTGGATATTTCACCACCGAAGCTAAATTTTAATGGTGGAAGAGTTTTTTATTAAACCCTAACGAAACAATGGCTCCAAGATCACTCCAAAATAAGAGATCAAATCATAATCCCAAGTGAAGTGTCACCCCCTCCTTTTATCCTTCTTTCCTGCCTTCTAGAACTTTCCCTTTTTTGACTAAATCAAATATAACTTCTATAACTTTCCCCTTTTTCACTAAATCAAATATAACCCGTGTTCCCCTTTCTCTTTCACTTTAAGATTAAAATTCACTTTTAATAATGGTTAAGTAACTTATTAATATAAAGTTACTTTATTTTATTAATGTCACTTTAAATAGATAACATATCCTAACTAAGTGACATTAAATAACCCCTTTTTACTTCTTTTTTTATTTACTGATGTGCCACGGGAGTCATTTCCACTGTCGAACAGGGGAATCCAAAAATGGGGACATGAAAAATCCTCCCTTCCCAAAGATTTCTTGTCCTCAAGCAATGCCATCGTACCCATAGGAGCAACAAATTGAGCCAGAATGAAACCAATGATGATCCATGGGTCCCAAACCCATTTGAAATATGTGGAGAACCTACCGCCCATAATACTATCCTGCAATGTGCTAACACCAGGGGCCCTATGAAGGCCACCTATAAGTAGAGAAACTAGATACTTTGAAGACTCAATACAGTACTCTTCATATAATGTCCCACCTAATAAACCGATCCATTGCACCATGTGAATAGGCTCCTAAAAGTAACAACTCTCTCTCCCATCTCCAGCTTCCAAACTGTCAACCCATAAAATCCCAGGGTCCCATGCTATCACTAGAAAAGACTCATCATGTTGTCGGTGTGCCACTCTAATCATAAATATTTGATCCTCCTACCTAAATTTTCTCCTCCACACATGCATCCACAAGTTGTAATGCCTCAAATAATCGTCCCCGTTATCGAGGATCATATCCAGCCAATGTATCTCAGTGAATTTAACTAAACCAAATCTCAAATCAAACATCACAGAGAAGTTTATGTGGTCATAAACTGATAGGGCATCCATGATACCTAGTCTTCAAGTATCAAAGGGATAATCCCTAATAATCCAACACCCCTAGCCTACTATAATCATCCAAGCATTGTCTGGACAATCTCCCAACACACCGTCCACAAATTCCCTCCATGTGAACACAAGAAACTTATAGATGGTAAAGTTTATAACTATCCAGTATGACATGAAGCATCATCTACTCATAGCATTGGTCTATAAGGTGCTAATACACGAATCCACCTACTTCTATTGATAATCCAAGCAATCATAAGATGTATAAACTCGATCAACTCCTCGAATGACCACTCCTCCAAGAAACCACTCCTAAGCCTCCCAAAAGTAAACTACAAAAAGTCAAAACTGGTGCTCTCCTCTCTAATAGTAGCTTAATTGTCAAACAATGTAATCCCATAGTCATGTTGACTCATAAAATTGCCAACTAAGCCACCAAGCCTACAAATGATTGCAAGGCACTATTTAAAAAAAAATATCTTATTAGCGACTATTATAAATACTTAACTATAGGTGAGACCCCCTAGTTAAATAAAATAAATTGGCCATGCACTTGTTCTAAATGATAATCATTTTCAGTCTTCTTGAAAAACAATTCTCTAGAAGTGATGGTTGAAAGGGTATAAGTCTCTACCTTGGTTATTAGTGAAAAAATATTTGACGTCCATGACATATTACATTCATGCAAAAAGTTGTGGTTTTATTGTATTATTAAAGGGTTGGTATAAATTGAATTTATCATGGCACATACAAGTCTATTGCAAGGGATGGTGATTGTTACTTGTAAAAAAAAAAGTTGTTGATCACAATGACCCAACATGAATTGATATCTAAACATCACAATACGACCTTAAATGTTGTATGTTAAGTTTCAGGCTTTCATATATATTATTTTTTGATATATATGTTAATGGTGATATTATGGCAAACACATACCATCACATCGTCGGGTTTGTTATGAATGAGGATTAATTATAAATAATTTTGGGTTGGCCATCATTCCTTAAGTTTTTAAAACCTTGCTAATTTGGATAAGAAGCACATGATTTGGCATGGTAAGTTTTTTTTTATTGGTTGAGGTTGATTGGTGGAAACATGACTTGGAAAGAGAATAAATTCTAAGGTGACGCAAGGTCTCATCCACTGAATGCATAGACACTGTATTTTCGTTGGGGTTACCACCTTGAACATTATGGAATTTTAGTTTTGTTAGTTTGGGATTGATCTCTAGAGAGATTATTATGTTCAATAGTGCTTGTTTCACAGTGAAAACTCATCTTTTCAAAGGAAAACTAAATGGCTAAGTGGAAGTATGGTGATGTAGTTAATACCCATCAATGTGTATTGAATATTTTGCAATGATAATTTAGAAGGAGCTCTATTGATTGTGAATGTACATGTTGCTTTGCTTGTGAGTTCGTTATTTTATTCCTCCTGGGGATAAAATGTTGGTTCACCTTAATGTTGTTTCTCTGGCTCATATCCCTCAATTGTTTTGTAAAGTCTTGTTGGTTCTTGTTCAAACTGTCTCATAGTTTTGCTTCATCGACATATTTTATGGTGAACATGGGTAATCAAAACCGGGTTGATGATAACATAATCTTGGGTGTTTGTATTTTTGTTTTGAAAAGGAAAGAGGGTTGCTCCTCGATATGCCCTTCATTATGAATTTGATTTGATCCTCCTACTCTCTTTGTGTATAATGCTTAGCTTGAGTGAAACCTATGTCATTTGTAGCATCTCTTGCTTCGAACCAGGGTTATGGGTTTTCCATATCTGTGTTGGAATCGCACCTTGTGTTTCTTTCTCTATAAATTTTGTCTTTAGCTATGATACAAAGGGAAAATTTTAGTCTAGTTTCGAACTCAAGAATTTAAAAGATATCTTATCATTCTGCTTGGTTGTTGTCAGAAGTAAAATATGTTGTTTCTAAGCCCTAAGGTTTCACATTCCTGCATATAAAAGAGTATATTTTAAATCTTTCAAAGAGAATTTTCGTAACCCTGTACTCTTTGTTGGCATGTTTACAGGCAGAGTGTACTTGTCATTGATAGCAAAAAAAGCAGCAACAACGAGACCCAAAGTCATCAAGACTCACATAAGGATCAAAGGTCGAGGCCTTTGACACTTAGAAATTCTTCCAGGATCACGTGGTAAATTTTGAACGTCCATCAAGAGATGACATGTGGTGAGGGATCAAAATTTTTCTAGCTCCTAGACCGGGAAATCACATATAGGAGAAGCGAGAATTCGTGAAGTCCGAGTTCATGATTTCATCACATTCGTTGGATCACAGAAGGCTGTAGGTCGTCGATCTGGAGCAGGTTTCAGAAAATCGAGAGTCGGGAGAAGGGAGGTGAGTAGTCCTCCAACTCCGCGAAATGTGAAGTCACGATGAGATTTGAGCCGTTGGATCTAGAGGACACATGGTTGGAGATTAGCATTTCGCTGACTCGCAAATCGGGAGAGTCACAAGAAGAGTTGCAGGAACTTGTGAAGTCTGAGTTTGCGAAGAGGATATCTCGATCATTTTATTGAGGACTAATCTGGGTCGTCAGATCCAGGAGAAGAACATGTGCCACGTGGGGAGATACACGTCAGCAAGGACAAGTGGCAGACCACATCACCAAGGACACGTGGCGAGAGATCAACGCTTTGTTGATTCGTAAATCGTGAAATCCAGAGGAAGGAAAGAATGCACGAGATAGGAATTATCGAAGTCCCAAAGTGCGAAGAAGTGATCTCGACCGTTGGATCATGGAGAGATCTGAACCGTTCGTTTGGAAAAGTGAGAGTTCAGGACTCGGAAGAAGGGAGGTGCTCTATGCTCCGACATCACGAGTCACGAAGTCTCGAAGTGAAAAGGAGAGATCTAGACCATCGATCAAGGAATGTCATGGGTCATTGATCTAGCACAACGAATATCAGAGTTCCCGATTTGATCTCAGCCATTGGCTAGAAGGAGAGATATGGACCGTCGATCAGACGCAAGCACTCGAATGTTTGGCTCGTGGTCAGAGCTAGAGGTCACATCGTCGAAAGATTAAGGGAGGAGCTAGCACGTCGCTAGGCTCCACATCGAAGATCGTCGAGATCATGAAGTGCCCTTTTGATTAGTGAGCAGTCACATCCAGCAGTCACATGGAGAGAGAATAGAGGAAGGATTTAGCGTTTCTAGGCTCCACCTCGGAGTTTCGCGAGTTGGGAAAATTGAGGAAACTCCCAGCTGAATATACGATGCGCGAAGTCGTGAAGCACCCTTTTGGATAGGCATCCGATCACAGCTCGTGGTCACGTGAAAGGAAGGGGCTTAGCCATAAAAGATAGTGCCCACTGTGAAGTTTTCTCAGGAAGGGAAAAGGTGCCAAAGGCATGAGCGTGCGGAGGTTCTCTGGGTAACCGCAAGAAACCACTGATTGTTTCTACCAGAGAATTTGAAGAGGCTTCAGGGTGATCACCAGAGAAGGTGAAGAGACTCGAGGTAACTATCAGTGGAATGAAGAGACAATCGACAGATTGAAAAGTGTCGAAGATTGTTACTACCAGTGATGCCAAAAGAATCTTAGGATGAACGACCATTCATGGTGAATAGACTAAGCATAACCGCTAGAGAATATGAAGAGTTTCCAGGATGATCTGGTAGAGGACTCGACGTGTGAATAACATGCATAACAAAGAAGAGAGGGTGTGCTTTGTGATATTTTATGCATGTGGGAAGAAGTTGGTTTTGCAGAGGACCAGAAGAGTATATAAGAGGTGCAATGCATAGAATGAAGTAATGCAACAGAGTATGAAATGGAACAGAAAAGTTGAACAAAGAGGGTGGTATGCGTGGAGGAGAACATTGATGTAGGAATATCATAGCAGTGTAGAAAAACAGTGATGAGACTGGTAAGATATTGATAAATACAGTATCACTGTAATAGATTCCAGCAAGCAAAGATTTATATTTCAGGGTGGTACAGTGGTGCTAGGGAGGACTTTTGTCCTCGGAGTTTCAAGTGGGTGCTTGAACACAGGGAGTTGTAGCTTCCATCTAGTTGCATCCAGAAAATA
The DNA here is from genome assembly GCA_009831015.1 of Picea engelmannii. NCBI lineage: Eukaryota > Viridiplantae > Streptophyta > Pinopsida > Pinales > Pinaceae > Picea > Picea engelmannii. The sequence continues at coordinate 16,383 of ML813108.1, forward strand.
TAGGGAGGTAGGTTGGTGCAAGGGAGAACTATTTCTCTCTATTATGCAGGTCAGTGCCTGTGTGACTGGAAGTTGGTGCTTCCATCTAATTGGTGCTGGAACACTTGGGGATTTGGTGCTTCCTTCGAGTGGGTGCTAGATAAACCAAAGATTTGGTGCTCTCAATAAGTTGCAGCTTGTAAAACAGAGGTGGTAGCCTCACAATGAGTTGGTGCTCATAAGAGTGATAATGTACAGAAAATAAAGACTACTTATCATATCAAGAAGAAGAGGTTTTCTCCATTTATGGGTTTCCTCGGGAATATATGTCTCTGTGTGCTTCATGTGTGTGATTTATGTTGAATACTCTATTTCTTACTTCCCTGCATTATTGTGATCATCATTGAGTGTTCGGTAATGAGTTTAAAATGGTTATAATTGTTTA